>SKCR01026078.1:0-310960 GCA_019454045.1 Zanthoxylum bungeanum | reverse complement strand
ATTCATATGCCCATGTCATGATAACATTTGAGTATTATTTCTTGTGGTATATCAGATGGAAACCCAGACATAAATTCCGTAGCCGATTCCGAATGGACGTTAGTACGGTCTGTACTTGGGATACAATTCCACGTACCACTTGAGAAGGTGCTCACATGTGTGCTCGTGTGGTTAGTATGTGTGCTTGTGTTTTTCTTGAATATAATATGCCAGTGAAGTTGTATGTTCGTTGTTACTTTAATGTATTTTCAAGCATGCAATCTTAGATGTGAGATATATGTGAATTTAGGTGTAAGTTTTATTTTATACATGTGAATTTAGAAGCATGATACTCTTGAAATAAGTGTTACTTAAGCTTGATTGAATTATTACATAAATTTTTTTATTACAAGTGACATAAGTAAGGGACCATTCTGAACCCAACGGTTTGAGGTCTTCCCTTGCGAGGGGTTAGTGCGGCCTTAAATCTCATTTTCCCGGTTCACACCGGGTGGCGACTCTATTACTCTCCGGTTTAGTCCCTCGCGGGCTACTCCGTACTCCCAATTAGGCCGCGAGCCTAGGACAACATGCGTCGCCCAGTTTCTGTGTCCCACACTACCACTCCTTGGACCTCCATCAATAGGACAAAAATCTTAATATGGGATTTTGGATCAGTATGGCCTTTGTAGGGCGTCATTGACGACATGTTGAATCGTCTTGGGAACATTACCGACCTTATTTCTTATGTGAAAGGAGATTCAACCTCGCCGTCCCGAGCATCTCCCGTATCATTTTTGAGGTTTACTACCCACTTGGCATTTCTTTTCTTAACCAAGATCTTATATTGCCATTTGTGTTACCATGCCGCCTCCCGCGGCCTTCTTCGCGTCTGTCACCCCGGGTGCGGCGTTCCTCATGACTTGAGACTTCCCGTCCAGTTTCACCAGGCTTCTTATCTCCCCTTCTGGCATCGCGGGGGCAATCATAAGAAGAATCTGGTGACTGTCTCCCCAATTCTTCTTCTCACATATCCTCCGTTTGTAAATCTTTTTCTACCACTACGGACCTCATCCCGTAGGGACCCTTCCTCCTAGGTTCATCGTCATCACTCACATTTGCATCTCTTTTTCCTTCCGCTATTTTGCCTATCCTCCGACTGGTTCTGGCTTCAAGTCTCTCATTATTCGTCTCTTCCATCCTCTCCAGTCTGTTCATCATGGATTTCAAAAGGATTTGATTTTCTTCCCTATCTTTCCTCATATTTTCCTCCATCTTCTCCATCCATTCCGTTGTTGAACTCCCTGACGACCGGTGATTTCCACCTTCTACCATAGTCTTACCACGCGAACTCCTTTTTGTTGGACTCCCCACAAACGGCGCCAACTGTTGACGGCTGATTTTAGTCTCAGGGGTAATAAGGGCTTTTCGTTCCCGAGAAAATCTTCCTGCAACTGTGAATTTGTTTTTGTTATGGGAAACCAAAAGCAAATTTGGCAAAAGATAGATGAACACACCAATCAACAAAGGGATTTAACGTGGTTCGGCGGATCTGATCCAACCTACATCCACGGGCACAAAACAGGTGATATTCTATTACTAAAAATACGTTGTTACTTGTTTACAGGTCTAATAAATTATTCTCTCTCCTTTTTTCAAGTATTCTCTCCCCTCCCATTTATACTAGCAAATAGGCGGTTTCCCTTTCCCACAAGACTTCTTGGCCTAAACTACATTTGCCTTCATCTTAATTCTATAAGAACACTGACTTAACATCTTATCCTATAAAAATAGGATGATTTATCATCTCATCCCGTAAAAATAGGATGATTTATCATATGGAACATATCTCGCCATTTGCTCGGTCTGCAAGAGGTCGGTCACAATGGTCCTCTGAACTGAGAATGCTTCCACCGATCTGATAATGATCGGTCATCCGACCTTAAGTGGTCGGTCACCGATCATAAAGTGATCGGTCATTTACCATTGGCGCATGCAACATCGAATGGTCGGGTCGGTATTAATGGTCTCGATCAAGAAGGGAGTTACCCTTTTGCCACTGCCGTGCTGCTTAAATACCATAGTGCTTGAAAATACCATCAACAAAACCCATGTAATATGATACTTGCAATAGTGACACAATAAAAACTGAGAAACAGAGAGGCTCGAAGTAGTAGAAACCAGAAGCATAATTGCAGAAGAAGACAAAGTCACAGAGACGAATAGAGAAGAGAATCGAAGCAGTGAGCAGAGAAGATAAAATAGTGAGATAAGAATAAGGAACCCACGCAAATTGAATCAATTTAATTGATTTGAAACCACATCGATTTATATACTCCAAAACCACGTTGTTTTGAAAAGTGCTGAAAGTAAAAATATGATCTGATCGGATCATATTTTATCTGAACCGATCCAACATCCAACGAACAAAATAAATATAATCTGATTTGATTTGGGACATAGATCCGATCTAATTTAATATTATATTATTAGATCGAATCTGACCCGATACAATCTAATGTCCAGGGCTACCCCAAACCCATCAAATGGGGTAACATCCTTTATCAAAGTATTAAACTCCCATCCAAGACCTTTATGATATAATATCCACAACACTCCCTCCATCCACTAGTATATTGTCCACATCCAACCCGACTATATTAGCAATGATTATAAGCGTGTCATCATGGGGATAGCTAACTCACTGAGCATCTTCGTCTGTGAACATGATTGGAACAGGTCAGGTTTTTCGGATCTTCGAAAACCGTCTGACTGTTCAACACCTTGGGGCCTTTGATTTTGTAATAATTCTTCCTGGCTTGGTTTAAATCTCTAGCCAGTGTTCTTCCTCCTGCTATCGTGAACACTGGATGCCGCTCCTGATATTGTCTGGCCCTCATGAATTCATGATATATGCACTCTTTGAGGTAGCCATTCTGTTGGGGTTTTGGGTGGTAATTCGGGTAAACGCAGCGGAGCGCGGAAAATCAAAATTTTCCGATTTCAATAATTTTTCTTGGGTAATTAAAATAAAATAATTACTCAATACTTAAAAATTGAATTTTTTACCCAAAAAATCAGATTTTTCAGTAATTACCGTTTTGCCCCAAAACTTTGTATTTTTTTCATTTTAGTCCTAAATTGTCAAATACAATTCTAATTGATTCCAAATCAATCCCAAAATGATTTGTACATGTCTAATACAGGAAAATACAATTTGCAACTCAAGAAGACAATTTTTCCTCTTATTGCCGAATGGTCCCTAAACTTTCAAGAATTTGCAATTTGGTCATTTTTGTTCAAACCATGTCAAGATCAAATCCAAACATTCCCAAATTTAATATACATCATATATACATCAAATCTCATCACATATATGAAAAGTCCCAAATTTGGTGAATGTTAAAAACCCTAATTTTATAATTTCAAAAATTAACAAAATTAACACCAAATTAATTAAATTCAATTCTTACAACACCAAACAAGCCTCACCAACATGAAATAGCTCAAGAACAATTCTAAGTCAATCATGAGTGGCTAAGTAACTCTATAATGGCAACTAGCCATCAAATGGCAAAAAGAAAGCTTAATAAATAATTTCAAGCATTCTAAAAACATATACATGCTTCTATCTTTCAATCAAGTTCTCAATCATCAAAACACATCCACAAAAGAGTAGAGAAGAAACTAAGCTACTCATATAGAAGCCTAGTATGAAAAAACAATTTTCATAAAGGAAAAAGTAAGAAAAAACTTACTAAAATCCTTATTTTCCAAGCTTTTCTTCCTTTCTTTCTCATTTTCCTCTCTTTCTCTCTTTGTATTTTATTTTTAGGGTTCTTGAATTATGAAATAAAAACAAAAAAGAAAACAAGGCTTATATAATTTCCCTAAATTGCCGAGAATTAATGGAAAAATACTAGCCATATATTTTCTATTTTTGTTTCAATAATTGGAAAATATTTAATGAATATTTGTGGTTATAAAACATTAATCAAATTAATGTTTATCACAAAATATCCAATAAAATTATGCCAAATAAAACCAATCAAAATTGGCCACTTTATCCAATTAAAATAAGCCATTTAGTTTACTTAATAAAGTAAACTAGATATTTAATATTTAATTAATTTAATTATTTAACATTTAAATAATCAAATAATTAAAGACAAATATCTCAAATATATGTATTATATTTACATTAAATAATCAAAATACATATATTAATAATAAATGTCAAATATCACAATTCGACATTTAATAAATGGCCGAAAGATCCCAAACGCATGTATCTTCGTTTAACCGTTAAACGACTTATAAATAATCAGTATTATTTATAAAAGTTGTCGTAGTGCCCTACAAGTATATCTCATTAGTGAGACTCTCTAGGTTCAGGCATATCCATCACGAAATCCAATTTCGTGTCCATAATCTACCCACTCGTAAATTATGACGAACACAGATAAAATCTATGGACCATACATGTCGAGGTCACTACATACATATAATCCTTCCGTCACAGGTATCCGGATTATCCTAGAGATATAGATATAAACGTCAAATCTCTTTAGGTTTAATCTCGTTGACGATTCTATTAGCAATCTCTTAAATAACACTTAGAACTTATTTCTACAGTATACCACGGGCCCATGGATTTAACAGATTGCTAATTCCATAATGAATACCTATGCTCTATACACAGAACTGACGAATCCTATCTTGATACGCACAGGATATCCAGAGGATCAGTCCACACTTAATGAACAGGCAGAGGTCTGATCTAAATATATCGGTGGCATGACTGCCATCAAAGTGTGGAGAATACCTCATACATCCGCAGTGGTATCTCAAGTTGAAGGATCACTATGCTCACTCAACCCGAGAAGATTCTTATTGACGTTGATGTACCATATATTAAGAATCTTCAGTGAGTCGTTCAATGTTTATCCGATATAACCTACGTGTCTATATGAGTCTCCCGAGACTCATGGTTCATTGAGAAACCATTAGAATCCAACATTCCACTATACGACACGTACCGGTCTCAGCGGGTTTACTTACTGACCAAGTAATTGTAAACCTTGACCAGGAACAGTTAAAGAATGATACTGTTATGATACTACTCAATATCAGTTGCGACGCTTTTGCAACTGTATCATAACCAATCACTCTATGATTTTTTTATGTCCTTACCTTATAATAAAAGAATTTATATTTTAGAAACTGTTTATTTTATTCATTAATAAAATATATACACAAAAGTATTTACAGGGAAATACTTAAGAAATTGGCGCTCTGAGCACCAACCCTAACAAAATCTCCCACTTTCTCTAGTGCCAATATCGATTGTATCTAATACCCATCGACTCCACATGCTTATCAAATAACTTCGGAGGTATGGCATGTTGGAATCAGGCGCAGCGGAAGCGCGGTTCGGGCAAAATCGTAATTTCAAAAATTTTAAAGTTACCGAATAAATTATTCGATATCATATATCTATAATTTATTCATATTTCACATAAAAATATTATTCGATGCCATATAATGACATAATTAATAATGAAACTTTAGGAAACTTTCACGGAAATGATTTTCCGCAAAATAGCATAAAACGCGTTTTAGTTGAACCGACTAACCGAGACCACACGGGGGCTGCCCAGGTCAGCCCCAATGGTATTTGGACAGTTCATGGGCTGCCCAAACAGTGAACACTTCATTGTTTGGACAGTCGTAACCCGATAAGCCCGAAAACTCACCTGGTAACGCCGTTTTCACTTTTTTTCACTCCGAAACAATTTCTGAAAATTATCCTAACTTCCAATATACATTCAACACATCTAATTGACATATTTTTATCACAAAAATTCCAGATTTTCAGTTCTGAAATTGAGAACAAAAAACAGTCCACAAATTATGCTTTAAATCCAATTTTAGCATGATTAATCTAATTAATCCCACACCCATTCAAAGCCACCACACATGAAGAACTCTAAAACAATTATAGGCATAACAAGAGTGGTCATTACACTCTAGAATTGCAACCAAGTTGTCCAACAACAAATTGAACTCAAATTACCTTAATCTAGTTCAAATTTTACTTACACATGCACCTAGCCACTCAAACCATCATCCAAAAGAAAAAGCCCCAATGTTGAGTAAACAAAAGAAACCCTACAACTATTGTAGAAGCTCAAGAACATCAAAAATAATTTTTCAAGCTAAAGGAAATCAAAGCTTACCTCACAAAACTTCAAAATCCCTAAACTTGTTCTTGATTTATGCTTTTTCTTTTTGTCTCTCAAAATTTGGAAGCCATTTTTGAGAGGCTCCATTCGGCCACTTCATTACCAAAAACAAAGAAAACTTTTTTTTTCCTTTTCTTTGGTAAAAAGTGGTGTGAGTCGTCAAGGGGGAAACTTGGTCATTATTGTTTTTGGCCAACTACCATACTAAAGAAAGAAAAAATAATTTCTTTAGTCAACCACCCACCAAAAGAAAAGAAAACAATTTTATTCTCACAAAAAACAAAAGTGGCGTGAAGGGAAATCATTTTTTGTCAAAATTGTTTAATTTTAATCATATTAAAATACTAGGTGATAAAGCCAACACTTGGCTTAGTAAAAACATATATTACTTTAATATATTTTAGACTATAAATAGGCTTGTTACACTTGTAAAGTAAAAAAATAAATTGTCTAATTCATTAATTAGATAAATTATTTATTTACTTTTAAAGTGTCAAGCCATCATTTATTAATAAATGTGTATCTAATCTAATTATGTATCAAATACAAATACATATTAAAATGATCAAAATTTTACCGGCATGTGTAAATTCGTTTACCGATTAAACGATTCGAATTAATTAATTTAATTCGAAAAAAAATTATAAATAATCAGTATGATTCATAACGTATTGCCCAAGTGCTCAACGAGTACACTTCATATTGTGGGAATCTCTAAGTTTAGGTTTATCCGTCACGAAATCCAATTTCATGTCCAGAATTCACCCACTCATGAATTATGATGACCATGGATAATCTCGCTAAACTATGCAAGTCGAGGTCATTGCATACGTATAATCCCTCCATCACAGGCTATCAATATTATACCGAGGATATAGATAAGAACGTCAAATTCCTAAGGTATAATATATTCGATTTTTAAATTTACGATCTCTACATAACACTCGGAACTTGCTTCCGAAGTATAGCACGACCATGGATTTACTAGATCGCAAATACGTAAATGATACCTATGCCCTGTACACAGGACTGACGGATTCTATCTGATACTCATAGGATATCATGAACATCAGTCCACACCTAACAAACTGGTAGAGGTCTGATCTAAATAGATCGGTGACGTGACTGTCATCAAAGTGTGGAGGATATCTCATATATCCACAGTGGTATCTCAAGTCGAAGGACCACTATACTACTCGACTCGAGAAGATTCCTTTTTACTTTGGTGTACCATCTATTAGGAAATCTTCGATGAGTCATTCAGTGTTTATCAAATAAACACCTACACGTCTATACGAGTCTCCCAAGACTCATGGTTCATTGGGATAAACCATCAGACCAAGTCTCGATATACGACATGTACTGGTCTCAACGGATTTTACTAACTGACCCGTGTTAGTAAATCTTGACCAGGAACTTTATTTGATAATATACTTCTAGTAGTAACACTTCCCAATGTCAATTACAAACAACTTTGTAGCTGCGCACTACAAAATATATTATCAAGACTTTGTATAATATATACATATCACTAAATTATATTTAGTTTCAATCTAATCGTAATTAGATCGAATATGTATATAAAAACAAGAAGCACTACCATAGTTAAGTAATATTATGGAAAAAGAATTGTTCGTATTCATGAATTGGATAAAAATACGATCCGGATTGGCACTCTGAGCACCAACCCTAACAATTTCTCCCACTTGCTCTAGTGCCAATCCACGGTATCATATACACATCTAAATATGTATTACATACGCATGGTCCTCAAGAGCTGGCCTAGCACTCAAGAGATAAGCTATAATATATTGAGTTTGTCCAACAAACCCAATCGTCTCCCTTAGCCAGCATCATTCATATATTGTATAACATAAGCTATACATCAATATGACTCAGATGCGACATCAATATTGTGCTACAGCTACTGAGTTTTCTATATATCTAAGGATCAAATCTAAAATAATATGCAAACAACCGCAAGCACAATACTAATATTAAAACTTCTAATCTATAAGGTCACTTTGTAACTCCACAAGTCAATACTTCATAAGTTACAACTAATTCCACTAATACAGTAGAATCAACCGTGACACTCCCACTGCATCTTTTCTGACTCTATATGACGTAGACTATCTAGCGTCATAATTAGACTCAAAACTAATCTGACCCTAATGGTTGCGGATTATATTCTTGATGAATAAGAAACTCGTTCTTAATATCTCAAACATGTTTCAAGACACATCATGTGGTCTATAACATATGAAAATAGTTTGTAACAATAACGACTAAATTGATATTTTTAATCGCATGTAATATTGTATTAATTATGCCATCATCCTATGATGCATAAATGACTAGACATTCTAATCAATTTCTCTTTCGACAAAGGAATCATCCTTTATGAAAGATGAATACTATATACAAGAGACATACTAACTATCAAACAATTATACTACCTGTCACACAGATATTCTTGATGTGTCCTTTATTAGATCATATCTAATGAACGACTAATGACAGTATCTCACAAGTCTCTTGTTTTATATCATATATGAAACTTTGTATCAAATATAACAGAGACTACTTTCACTGCTTTCACGGAGAAAAGAATACTTAGGTAAACCTTTAACCTCACAAAAATCTCATTATTATATTACTAATGATAATGTCATTAGGATATACAATACTAGAAAGAAATTTGTACGCTCCCACTAACCCTACTATCATAAATTTATTCTCTATGCTTTGATAAAATCAGACAATCTGACTGATATCAAAAATAAAGAACACAGATTTCCGGAAAGCTCACCTGAGTCTACAATAGGCTTCATTAGCTAGTATACAAAACCGTAATTTTAGCAGAATACAAACACTAGGGCCATTTCAGAATGAACTCTTCAAACAAAGAAATCACAATGGATCTCTTATTCGAAGAATCCATTCAAGAATGCCACTTTGTATTCTTTAGCCAAAATACATAGTTTAATATCAACATTAACCAACAGATCCTTAATTGTTCAATTAGTGTGACTAGAGACAAGTTTCCTCAAAATCTACAATAGATTATTGAGTATAACATTTCTCACTGTCATACTATAAAGGTCAAACCTTTAACAAGCTCACTTTGCTTTTGCTGCGCAAAAAATTTGCACATTTTATGAATGATTCATAACGAAAGCTTAATCAAGTTTAAAACTTGATTGTACTAAGCTACCAACAATCTTAGATCTATGGTTTAATGCTAACTTCCGAAATAGATATCAATTATCGCTCCCATTATAAGTTATAGGATAATTTTCTTCAATAAAAAAACAACAGAATCATTAAGTATCAAATACTTCGTAAATGATTCTGACATCCTATTGGACTTATATGAACGATGTCTAAGGGTCTTTTCATATTATTAATTACGTACTTCCATTTATAGTTTATCATTCTCACATTTGACTTCAATAAGTCAAGTCTTTTCTACATTGGTCAACATCCGATGTTACACACCAAGTAATAAAATAATTTTATTGATTGGGATCGTAGAAAATATATTCTATCAAATAAAATGCAATATTCTATTAAATAGAATAAATGATAAATTTTTACTTGTACCTCCGAGGCGCAAATACTTTTCAATTATATAACCATTATACAAAAGAAAGATTCAAATCTCAAACTTTTCAAGATTCAAATTTTCTACGTATACATATCATATATGTAACTGTAGAAACTAATGGAACATTAATTAAAAGGATGGATTAGTGTTACTGGAGCATATCCCCAATAGTATTGAAACTAATTTGGTAACACTCAATATCAAATGAACCAAAACATATAAGATTCGATTTCTCCCACTAATCAATTTCATAATGATGGAATCGTAGATTCATTAAATAACCTTAGAACCAATTGCCATAAATTCATATGTATGATCGTATAAAGCATCTGTGAACAATTCAAAGACTAATGATGAATTTTAAAGATATATTTTTCAAAACTTCGGACCGAAAATATTTGAACCAGTCAAAATATTCGATCAATCGTTTCATTAGAATAGATTGAAAGTTCTCAAACTCTTTAAGACGTTCAATATGTGTTCTTTCAGAAATGCGTAACTAAGTCATGACAATTCATTAACTAAGTTCGAAGTAAAGAAAACTACTCAATGAAATTTATAATTCATTGAACTACATACATCCAATGTATTAGTTTAATAAATCTGTGGTCCAATGATGATCATTGGTTAAATGGGATTTGATTACATTCCTGAATACAATATTCAATAAATGGATAAGGATATGTGGTGTGATCCCGTATCAGACCATCATTTACCATACATAATAAGCATCTAATGCCTAAGTGATAAAATCTCATAAAGCACAGTTCTAAATTATTTAGTTAACCGAATATTTTCTTAATGTTTATCTTTTCATCAATGACACTACTAGTCATATTAAAATATGAAATAACTATTTATAAAGAACAAGTAACTATCCAATAGTCGCAAGTTCTGATATCAAATATCAAAACAATCATTAAATAATATTTTAAATAACTAGACGAGAGATCTGGTATCCAATACCTACAATTGTCGTATTGTGAGAATCAATATTCTCTATACACAACTATACACATCTCCTTTCTTTAGCTATATAATTTGTCTTCAACTATTCATAACAATTGCAAATAATTGATTAGCAAACAGTGTCAGACACGTGACCTCTAAAAGTCACTAAAGCCAAGAAACGTCATTATAAGATAAACAAATACCTAATGGGGTTTTCTTAATGCTAGTCAAGAATCTCGAGACATGAACTAATTCAAGTCAATTCTTAATGCATAAGAAAATATTCTCTCTAGAGAATTATATCATAAAATGGATATATATTAAGATTACCTATCGTGACTTAGAAACTAAGTCACTAACCATCTTGATTTTCAAGAAAATCAGAACAACAGTTCCCGATGGTTTTGACTAATCTAATAATATCCAAGCCTACTTATAATCTAGAACCTATTCTAGAAATATGCAGCCATAAGTGAAGTCAAAAAACATATACATAAATATGCATACAATGGATTAGAATTTTAATTCTATATACACAATAGAATAAAGGAAACAAAAGCGCCAATTTTCATAATATTACACACTGCCTTAGTTATGAATTTTTAACCTAGCAGTGCCTCTCATTACTTTACATAATACCGTAATCCTCAACAGAAAACGGGAATCCAATAATTAAATTGAATTCCATAGTGAGAAGTGGACCCCATGAATATATTTCGACTCACTGCTTTGGCACGTTCTCGCCTACGTATATTCACAAGTAGACAACTCATTGTCAATCACACTCACTATGACTCCTGATTTTGGTCCTAACCATTTCTCGTTATGACAGCTTTGACACATTCACAAGGAGGCGTATCAAGGCTTCACTTGTTAGTGACAAACTCAAGCTACCGATATAGTCCTGACAGCTTTAGCACGTTCAGGATTTCCACTTTCACTTGAATTTTTCTCTTATCAAATAAGTTCTACCGGCGTAAATGAACTACCATCACCTATAACTGCACAACTTTGGCACAATACAGCTACAGGATCGGGAAAACATTTGCATCCGTACTGACAAGGCGGACCAAGAAACAAGTATTCCTAATACTAGTTACTTTAAAACCTTATTAAGCGGGGATATTCCTAAAGTGAGTTTTAATCTACATCAAATGCAGATATTTAATCTAGATTAATTTCTCAATAATTTAATTCTACCCGAGAAGACATAACTTAACTTAACCATTAACTTTCTGTTACGTTTTCCCATTAGCGTAGAACCGAAAAATCAAGAATTATCTAGATTACAAGCAAGTCTAAATATCATATAACAAGCATGAAATATGAGATGGATGTAGGATCAGACTCGCTCTGATACCATTTTATTGGAATCAGGCGCAGCAGAAGCGCAGTTCGGGTGAAATCGTAATTTTAAAACTTTTAAAGTTACCGAATAAATTATTCGATATCATATATCTACAATTTATTCATATTTCACATAAACATATTATTCGATATTATATAAAGACATAATTAATAATGAAAACTTTAGGAAACTTTCACGGAAACGATTTTCCGCAAAATAGCATAAAATGCGTTTTAGTCGAACCGACCAACCAAGACCACACTGGGGCTGCCCATGTCAGCCCCAATGGTATTTGGGCAGTTCATAGGATGCCCAAATAGTGACCAATTCACTGTTTGGATAGCCGTCACCCGATAAGCCCGAAAATCCAAAATAATTTGAATTAGTGTTTATCCGATATAAACACCTATGTGTCTATATGAGTCTCATGAGACTCATGGTTCATTTAGAAACCATTAGAATCCAACATTCCAATATACGACAGGTACCGGTCTCAGCGGGTTTACTTACTAACCAAGTAATTGTAAACCTTGACCAGGAACAGTTAAAGAATGATACCGTTATGATACTGCTCAATGTTAGTTGCGAAGCTTTTGCAACTGTAACATAACAAATCACTCTATTGCCTTTTACGTCCTTACCATATAATAAAAGAATTTATATTATAGAAACTGTTTATTTTATTTATTAATAAAATATATACACACAAGTATTTACAGGGAAATACATAAGAAATTGGCGCTCAGAGCGCCAACCCTAACACAATCCTCACTGGATCCTCAACCTGCTCTTGCAAATCTTTGCACCCCTCAATCTCGTGGCCCCTTACATTATGATGGGAGCAATAGGCTCCATTGTTCTATCGATCAATTAGGAACCTTATCGGGTCGGGCTCTGTTAGCAGCTCTTTATCTTGTATTTCAAGAACCACTTGGGACAATGGCCTATTGAGGGCAATGTATGTCGTGCCCCCCGTCACTTGGGAAACCTTGATCGGGGGACTCTTTTCTAGCGCTGGGTTCCTCGGAGCCGCATGCCTGAATTCCTACCTCGAACCTAGGCTTCTCCAACTGCTATTTTCCTGGCGGTAATCTTTCCTTACTTCCTTATTCTCCCGAGTGTTACCTCTTTGGGATATATTCTCTTCATCTTCCAACAACATGAACCTTCTTGTATACTCCAAGGCCGTGGCATTGTAACACCTCGCCAGAGGCAGGATGCTACCAGCAGGAGACAAGATTGACTCATCTCCATAAGCCTCTAAATTTACTGAAAATTCGGCATGATGTATCCTAAAACTGGACAACCTGGATCACAGTCCAGCATCAAAGGGAATCTAAGAAGACTTCAAACAAATAAAAGGACCTCAGGTCCACACAAATCTCATCAAAATCATATCCTAAGGGCTCCGCCCACATCACATATCAACACTCAATGGCATATGTGCCCACCACATAATAAACAATCAAAACATTTACTAATATATATATATATATATACAAATAGCGTGCTAAGCATGATAAACTAAACAATAACCAAAACATACTAAACTTCTTAAACCTTCTAAAACTTCTCTCAGGACACTTGCGAGGGTGACTACCGCTTAGGTGATCCACGTCTCGAGTATGACATCCAAAGCTGAATTGGTTGACTCGTTTGTTAGAAAACCTGCAAAACTAGCCAACTGGTTTGCTGTGAGTTTTAAAAACTTAGCAAGTAACCATGCTACTATAAACAAACAAGTTAAACATATCAACAAATTAACAGAATTACTAAATTGTTACAAGTTCAGATTTACTAACTTTTATTATGCTTTATACTATACCATGACAAATTTTCAAATCTACATATTCATATATATGTCAATCTAATAGCCAAACATTCAAATCACATAAAGCATCACCCGAACATCACAAACAAGTCGTTTTATATCGAATCCATTTCCATTATATGTGACGTGGAGTCAGACTTATTATACTTTATTACGATTAAGCATTTTTGAAATATCATCAAATCGATGAAACAATCACATTTTTTTCAATTCAAAACATACTTATCTTATATATATGCAAATACAATATCGTAATTCTTATACATATACGTACATACCATTACAACTTGGAAAATACGATTTATAACCTCTAATATTCTCATCGGTTTCAATCATCCATTCATTTCACATAAGCATACACGATCCATACATAACACCTATTATACACATACACTCAGAAACATTTACGAACATTAATCAACCAACCACAGAGCATACACAACAACCAATTCATCAAAGATCATATCATTCAACAACACATACATACGGTTGGCTTACACACACAATGTTCGTACAGGCCTTACACACACAATACTCGTACGAGACTCAATACCTATTTTAAAATAGGTATGAGATGAATTCCGTCCGAACGGATTCCTAACCAGCTCGACTACTATACCACGAGAACTTCAATCAATTAAACATACAAACATGCATATATATCATAGTATACCAAACTCATCGCACGACTTCTCATACACAAGCACATCCATAACAAACATTCCAAAACATGATTCAAGCACCCACATACAAACATATGTTTCAAACATATGAATATACATCCTATTACAAAATTCAAATGTCATACCTTTAATAGTCCTCATAAATTTTCTTTTATAGATCAAACATATTCATTTCAGAATCTCTATTTAGGAACATTTGATATAGTGTCTTTACCAAATGAACATATCTAACCTATACATATCTTAACATTATATGCATATGCGAATACATACTCATATACTTATACATTTTCATATTCATTCACGTACACAATTTCATATCGTTACATATTCATACCTTTACGCACATTTATACATACATATAGACATTAAGCTTATGAACATTTCACTTCAAACACGTCAATACATACATATAGCCATTAATATCATTAAACCTCTTACTTAATATCATAATAATAACAAAATTCATACATGCGATGGTCGTTTCACTTACTATATATAACCTTGAACTTATTCTCATACTACTTCTTAACTACATTCTGTTTAACCTAACATATCAACCATCTATACACCTATATATGTATATTCAATACATGAAATCACCCATTAAGCTCTCATCGCATGAGTTACTTACCTGGCTTTGCGAGCACTCCAGGTCCTAGTCACATCTGTCAAAACAAATGGCGAAATGCCATCAGAAACACGACTACAATAAAATCCCGGAACTTTTCGGAACAACCAAATCAAGTCCATTTTCAATACTTTCAATTTCAATAATCTTAAAACACCATCACAAACTATTCCAAACCACTAGTTCACTTAAATCCTAGGTTTACGTATTTTTGGAAAATCTTCTAGAAAATAAATTTCCGCAAACGCTACGGAAGGGTCCCGAAGCCTCTGAACCTACCTGGATTATCCAAACATGTTTGTAATATCATAAATAACTCATAATTATCATAAAAACAAAATACATCATTATACGCAAAAATCCACTTTTACCAAAAACTTACATATTCTATCGGATCGATCAAACTCGTTCTGTTTTCATTCGGATTCTATCGAATGCTCATATTCAATATACTAATACTCAAACAATTCAATTTATATCAATACACTAGTCTACAAAGCTACTGGATACATCCGAACATTTAACAATACACTTCAAATTTGTGGATTTTTATCGGGAGGTCTTACCACTATAAGGTGGTGGGGTGGACGACGTACCCCTCTGGCCCGTCGCGTAGGCCGGCAATGGCCGACAGGCCACTGGCGCGACATGGCTGTAAAATGTGATTTTGGGGATGAGGGTGTGTGTGTAAGATGTTTGAAGCTTATGCCATTTTGAAAACTACAAGAAACTATGGGTATTTATAGAGAAGTTTCGAAAAATTACCTTCTGACCCCATAAGAATACAGTTAGGTCCCTCCCATGGAATTTTCTCGAAAATTCACATTTTGGAAGCCATTCTGATACAAATTTCGAAAAGTGTTCAATACGAAAGTTGTTCGTCTTGGAAAAATGAGTCTGATGGTTCAAGAAAAGCTCAATTGAAGTTCTTTTGAAATCTTTATAGCCGAAACAAGAATCCCTTATGCGTAGAACGATGTAAACATGAATCACTTAACCGGTTCTCGAAATCACGTGTTTTCCAACGCGAGGAATCTTCACTTTAAAATATTTTGATATTTTTTCTAACACATGAACACTTATTTTCGAATCACATCCTGTTCCAAAATCTACACTTCAATTCAGAAATGTTCCAGAACCGTTCCGAAAAATATTTGGGATATTACATTCTCCCATCCTTATAAAAATTTCATCCTCGAATTTTCTCCATCATTGGGGTTGGTGCTCAGAGCGCCAATTCCCGGTTGTATTTCTTTGAGAATACTACTGTAAAATGTTATTATTATGAATAATATAAGCAGTTTCTGTAATATAATAGATCTTTTAATATGGTAAAGAGGTAATAACCTTAGAATGACTAGTAATGATGTTGTTGCAAAAGGGTCGTAATTGACATTGAGTTGTATCATGACGTTGTCATTCTCAGACAGTTCCTGGTCAAGGTTTACACTACTTGTTCAGTAAAGTAAACTCGTTGAGACCGATACATGTCGTATACTGGAATATATAATTCCAATGGTTTCTCAATGAACCATCAGTCTTGGAGACTCGTATAGACGTGTAGGTGTTTATAGCGGATAAACACTGAATGACTCACCAAAGATTCTTAATGGATGGTACACCAACGTCAATAAGAATATTCTCGGTTTGAGTAGCACTTGTGATTCTTCAACTTGAGATACCACTGTGGGCGCATGAGACATCTTCCACACTTAGATGGCAGTCACGTCATCGATCTATTTTGATAAGACCTCCGCCTGTTCATTAGGTGTGGATAGATCCTCAGAGTGTCCTGTGTGTATCGAGATAGGATCCGTCAATTCTGTGCACAGAGAATAGATAGTCCATATGATTAGAAATCAGATAAAACCATGGGCCCGTGGTACACATTAGAAGCCAGTTCTAAATGTTCTTTTAGAGATTACCAATAGATACGTCGATAGGATTGTCCCTATAGAGATTTGACGTTTACATCTATATCTCTGGGATATATCTGGATACATGTGACGGAGAAATTATACATTTGCCATGACATCGACCTGTATGATTCAGTGAGTTTATCCGTGGTCATCATAATTTACGGGTGGATAAATTATGGACACGAAATTGGATTTCGTGATGGATATGCCTGAATCTAGAGAGTCTCACTAATGAAATATACTCGTAGAGCACTAGGGCAACGTTTATAAATAATATTGATTATTTATAAAGTCGTTTAAAGGTTAAACGAAAAATACATGCGATGAGACCTAATAGTCATTTCCTAATTTTTTGTGTATTTGCATTTAATGTTAGATTTTATCAAATACACATTAATTAATTGTCAAATTGAGATATTTGACTAATATCATAAATATATATGTATTTGTATATTTAATGTAAATATAATACATATATTTAATATATTTGTATTTAAATAATTAATTAATTATTTAATTGTTAAATGATTAAATTAATTAAAATATAAATATACTAAAGTTATGATAAATGTGAGATTACCTAAAGATGCTTTACTTGAATTTAAGGAATTCATTAAAGTGTTAATGATTTCAAAAGTGCAAGTGGACAAGTGGGCTTTAATTAAACAAATTGAAAAATATTTTGATATTTTTTTCTTTGTAATTTTCGGCCAAGGTAAAAAAGGTCTAAGGGTTAGATTTTTTTTTCATTAACCAAAAATCTTATCAAAAACTCCATTAAAAGAAAACAAAAGAAGCTTGAGAGGAAGAAAAAAGACAAAGACAAAGTCAAAGATAACTTGGATTTTACTAAGTATTTCCAACTTGCCATTAGAGAGAAAAATGTTCATCTTGTTGTTGGCTTAATCTTGTGATGTTCTTATGTTTTTCTATTCTTTATTCTTTGTGTTTTTGGAGGATGGAAGTTTGAGGATAGGGTTATGCATGTATAAATGTCATATAATGCTTCTAATATATTAACAAGCATTCTTTTGATGGTTTTAGAAACTAGTTGCCATTCTAGAGTTATTGACCCACTCTTAAATGACCTAGATTTGTTCTATAGTTATTTAATTATGGTGAGGCTTTATTGGTGTGGAAGAAACTTGATTGAAGTGTTGGATTTAATTAATTTGGCCTAATTTGTCCAATTTGTTGAAATTAAAAATTTAGGGTTTAAGACAACTTCCAAATTTGGGGATTTTCATTTATGTGGTGTATTTGAATATGTATATGATGCATATAAAATATTGGGTCAATTGGATTTCATCTTAATGTGTTTTGAACACAAAAGGAACAAAATGCACAATATGGCCATGTAGGGAGGCTCACGGCATTGGGCAAATTTTTGGGGTTTCAAGTTGCAATTTGAAATTTGATATGTATGACATGTTAAAATCATCTTAGAAATGATTTAGAATCATCCAAAATTATTTCGAACAATTTAGGACTAAAATGAACAAAATACAAAGATTTGGGGCAATTTGGTAAATACACAAAAATTTGATTTCTTGTGTAATATTTCATAATTAGGTAATTAAATAAATAATTTTATTTAATTGATCCGAGAAAAATTTTTGAAATCGGAAAATTAAAGATAGAGATTTATTTATGCCGGATGTATATTAGATACTAGATAAATTCAAGCAAAAGTGGAATCCTGAACGTGCCCTAGCTGTCAGGGTTACGCAAGTAGCTTGAGTTTATCATTGACAAGTTTAACCTTGGTACGTCTCCTTGTGGGCCTGCCTTAGCAGTCACAATGAGAAACGACCAGGACCGGAAAGCAAGGAGTCACTAGTGAGTGATTGAAAAATGCGTTGTCTACCCGATAAATATACGTAGGCGAGACCGTGCCTCTGCTGTGAGCTGAAATATATTCATGGGATCCACTTTTCACTATTTACATTTAATTTAATAATTAAATTTTTGTATTCTATTTGGGGATTAGAGTATTGCATGATTTAGTGGGAGGGGCATTTTTAGAATAAAAATCCATGATCTAGTTTATGCTTATGATATTATATAAAACTCTTAATTTCCGCTAACCATTTTTCGTGATCTATATGATAGATTTGCGATGGCGGCACCATCCACTAATCATTTTGCGCGTATGCTTGATGCGAACTGTTGGACAATTATGACCCATAGCATCACAATTTGTACAGAACATGGTGTTGTTGTACAAATTAACTATGTGACAAAGGAAATTGCTCTTTTATCATTTGTAATTAGATTACCAAGATATATAAATGATAAAAGTCCATATGATTAGTTCCGGATTGATAAGATATGAGACAATATCAATCCATGAAATTTTAATCATTAAAACATCCCTAGTCGGAGTATTATCGAGATTGGACATCGATAATGCGGAATAGACTAGTATTGCACTTGTGCGTGTTATGGGAGCATAACTGCATAGTTCTCATATATTTGGGTATTGGATACTCATGCAAGTGTAATAGGAGGTTGTGTTTACCGATGGTATGGAAACAACTTCGCTCTGGATAGACACCTCGGAATTCCATTGGTAATATGACTATGTGTCTATGGAAGTCGGAATCAGGGTAGGTGTATTTGGTCTTAACCTGAGACTTACACCGCTAATACTTGCGACAATCAATATACTTTGGTTTTGGTCGTCCAGGGCTTTAACCGGTTCTGTGTATGCCTCTTCTGGTTATATTGAGAATCGTAGTGTATTGGGTGTGATGTCAAGATGGAAATATCACTCCAGTTATAGTGGAGATGATGGTCACGTAGGATACGGAACTAGTACTATTTAGTACTACAGTCATCGGGATAATATGACTAGGTCATGATTATCCGATTATAGAGACTAGTTACCAGAGATCCGACATGTGCTTCGTACGGGGCAGACACAATTCTAGCCCCAGGCCTAGCACGTGACATCAGATACTGGATCTCAATACGCAATACTACGTATACTACGCCTGATATAGATTATATATTCCTTTAAGAATATTTCTGGAGAATTGGGTAGGCACGGTGCTTTGCTAGAAGTCAATCATGTCTTGTAAATCGGTAAAAACGTAGTACTAGGTACGTACGAGTTTGGATAGTCCGACGACCGGATTTACTGCCAACATATCCGGGGATCTCATGGGTCGCTTCCCGAAGATTCACCGATGACGTATGACTCGCACATTATTAATCTGGGATTAATTATAAGAGAGATAAAATTAATCTAGGATTAATTACGGAGATATTTTATCTGGTATAAAATATTATTTAAAGAGAGAGAACGATTAATTTGGAATTAATCGATAAATTAATATATTCGATATATTATACGAAATTAGATTTCGACGCGGAATTAAAATTAGATTTTAATTTGGGAGAACGAGTTAATTTAGAATTAATTCGCTAGCGACGTGAATAGTAATTTTGCTAGGCATAATTATTTAATTAAATTTGATTTAATTACGTCGCAACGGAAAATTCATTAATTCAGAATTAGCGAACCCGAGCCCGGGAGTGTTTGCGGGCCCACTCGCATTTCGAATCGAGTGTGGCCCATAAGTCACATCTGTTGGAATGTATGCCCTAGAACTACATGTGATGTAAACGGTTTTATGTGTTCTGAAATAAAACAATGCATTATTCATTTATCAAATTGTTTGTTTAATTTTCGCATATTATATATCATCTTAAATACCCTAGATTGCTTATGTGCCTTCAGACTTAGTGTATGAGTATCATACACAAGAGGATTTAAGTCTGAAGTTAGTAATCTTAAATAGTCCATAGAGAGCAAACAAAGCGGGTACTTTGTTTGTGGTTTATCTATAGCTGCGGTCCATTCTATATTTGTATGGCGATCTTGATCCGAATCGTCCATGTAGAGTCATGAGAATGGAGGCACCTTATATGATGCGATCATATAGGACTGGACCCAGATGGAAATGACATTCTTATAATATCCGTTAGACTAAGAAAGTCATTTCGATCTACTAGATGGTCATATATAGATTGATCTTAATCCTGAGTGTACTACGAACTCCTGCATGGCAGACTATGTCCTTTGATTTACAAAGGTGAGGTTGGTGTAGCAGTCCCGACCAATAGCTACGTACTTTGGGGACACAGTTTGTTTTGTAGCTGGGAACGTTTTACATAGACATGGAGTTCAATCCTTCTTGCTAGAAGTAGATGAGTATCTTTCTTAAGGGTTAATTCGGTTCATGAACGATTTGAGCGCTCAAGTCTCTCTATTACGAATAGAAAGATTAAAATTCATAATAGTTATGAATAAATCATTCATTAGAGAATCAATGGTACTTCAGTAAAAAATAATTAGAGGGGTATAACGGAAATTATGACCCGACTCTAATTACAAGATACTCGTGAGGGGTCAATGACCGGCATAAACACACGCGTATAACGCAAGCGCACGTATCGTTCAAGTAGTATAAAAAGTATCGATCCCACGAGGACTTAATATCTAATCTATTAATTTTATGAGGTCAAATGATTACTAGTATCTAACATGTTGTTTGATTGATTTGAAAAAGTGACGATTCTAAATTTAAAAACAAGTAAATAAAATTGTTCGAAAGTAGCTTTAAGAAAATTCAATATTAAAAACTATCTAGGGTTGTGATTTATTCCAATATCATTTTAAAGATGAAGTGGTTATTTTATAGTTGGGTAATATATTGATTTATTAACTTGGAACACTAAATTATGTGAAAGCCTCTGTCGATGGTCAGACACAAATACCCAGTTTAATCTAATTGAACCATATGTCTATGTCAACCAAATTATCTGGATTCATTAAGTTTAAGTTCCAATTATGGCTACCCCCACCCGATAGGTATATGTCTATCCTGTAAGGAAATCTATTAAAGAGTTATCTATCCTCAAGGAAGATCGTGGGCTATTGAGTCTAAGGTCTTAAACTTAAAATCCATATGTCTAGTTCATTTTAAGTTTACCTAGTCAATTTTATTAGTGGCCAGTTAATAAAAAGCATTAAGATGAAGACTCAATAAATAAATCTTTATATTATCCAAACTATAATCTAACCCCTTATAAACCGGTGATATTATAATTCATCACAACCACATATAACTAATTTAGTTACAACACATAACTAGGGCTAGTAAAAACTTGAAAGTAAAAAACATAAAATAAAAATGCTGAAAAGTAATTACGGTAAAGTGAAAGCTGAAAAGTAAATTGCAATAAAATATAATGCTAAGGTAAAAGGATCAACTTTTACTACTACTAATTTAGATATCTCCCATAATATAATATATAAACTTGTGATAACATTACCAACCTGCCATATAGGCGGTAACCTGATTAAGTCAAATTAAGTCCAACCAGCCATTAAGGCGGTAAAAAGATTTGTCCATGAACCTGCCATATAGGCGGTAAAAAAGTTTAATTACCAACCAACCAATCTGGCGGTATCCTTGATTAGTCAGGTTTAAACCAGATTAAAATGAATTACCAACCGACCAATATAGCGGTATCCTTTTTAAGTCAAATTTTAAATAGTGAATATATTATATTAAAGGGATATTAATCTAAATAGCAATAGTAAAAGAATTACCTTTCACCCTAGCAGGGGGAAGTTACCTCATCATGGTAAATAGTAAAAACTGTAAAAAATGGAGAAAGTAAATTACTATTATTACATAACGTAATTAAAATTAATTACAAAACTTAAATTAAAAGAAACGAGAGAGAGAAACTATCTATTTACATCAAAGAAGTGAGAGAGAATGGTACAACTGAAACTGGAATTTCGCGTTCTATTTATAGGCGTCAGTAAGGGTCGCGCGTCGCGACGCCCGTTTTGTCGACATGGCACGCTCTGGTTCGTCGACTGCTGATTCTGGATAAGGTGATAAGGTGACACGTGGCAAGGTGGTTGGGGCTCAATTATTATGACACGTGGCGGCTCGTGATTGGCTGATTAAGATTCTTATCGGCCACATGTCAGATACGGATAAGAGACTCAATGATTGATGTTGACATGGCGCTGACGTGGCGACACGTGACTATCGGCACTATAGAATTGCGAAACATGGCACTTCCTGATTGGCTGATGATGACGTGGCGGTGAGGTGGCATGTTGACTCGGTCAACTGATGATGTGGATGATGACGTGGCTGACAGGTGGAGTTACACGTGGCGATGGCGACTGTCGGCACCGTAGGATGATGACACGTGGCCCGACACATGTTAGTAGATTCGCTGTGATGGTGACACGTGGCACGGCGCACGTTAGCAAAGTCAATTTTCTCAGATTATGATTTGTGGACCCGGCGCACGTTAGTACTGTTCGGCGCATGTTAGGCGTCGCGACGCGCCCAAATTACCAAAATGCCCTTTTTGCCAATTTTCACTGTTTTGCTCCAAATCACCTCCAGAATGTCCTGAAACTTTATTTATCTACAAAATAACACAAAACACATCAAAATATTCACAAGACTCAAGAAACTATACAAAATATTAGGTTAAATGAGTGGGAAATAGTGATAGATTTACCACTCATCACACCCCCAAACCTAACATTTTGCTAGTCCTCGAGCAAAACACAGAATAAAATAAACATATTTAAAATAAAATTTAACTAAGCCATTTTCGTAGGGATCGCGGTTGCATTTAGCGTATGCAATAAGCCTTTAAACCTCTAGGTGTTCCTAGTGGACGAGTTGTAGTCTCGTGAGGATTTACAGCAATGATACCCACAAACATTTTACAAAAGTAAAAAGGTAGTGAAACTAATGCACACAAAAGCAAAAAGACAAGCGAAAAGAGAATAAAGAAGTTAGTGACTAATCAGGTGAAACTTCTACTCCAAGTTACTAGTTGTTTTGTTTCTTTCTAAATTACTGAATAAGTAAATTCTCCGATTATATTTACCATTCTCTATATACACAGCCAACAAAATATTAAAAAACTCATTTTTGCCCACAACAGTGGTTGATAAGAGAGTAATATTTTTGTCCTAAAGTTCTATAAGATTTCACACCTTTTTGTAGCAATGGAATAATTTTTCTCATTTTTCTGATTTTTTTTTATTTATATACAATACCTTCCGTCTATGTAGCGAGTGTTGGGTCGGTGACTCCCAAACCAGTTAGCTTTAGGGCACCAGGTGTTAAGACACCCATACAGACTTAATTACTCAGACTTCAGATATATATATTTTTGTAGCATCTTTGATCCATGTAGCGAGCTTTGGGCCAGTGACTCCCAAACCAGTTGGTTTTAGGGCACTAGATGTTAAAACACCCTTACAGACTTAATAACTCGGATCTCAGATTTTTTTTTTACTCCATCACTTTTTGAGATGCTTCATCCAATTAAACTAGAGCACTAAATATTACAAACTTTTCAATTTTAGCTCATGTCCGTATGTTACTATGTATGTTGATAATACCTGCTAACTGAGCATATGAAGATCCATTTTAGTCAGTATTATGGATAATGCACAAATTAAATAATTTAAAAGGAAATAAACAAAAATTAACTTGTTTCAAAAATGGTTTGAGATACGTCTCAGGAGTGGAAACTCCTTACTAAGCTATCTCTTACCAATTTCACCTTTTTAGTCAAAATAAAAATACAAAAATGCAAAATATTTTTGTAATTTTTGAAAAATTTTCAATTTTTTTTTGTATTTTTTAAGAAAAAAAATTTGGACTAAAAATAAAAATAACACACAAACTAAAAACAAGGTACTGATCAACTAATTCCCTCCCCCAAACCTAAATGAGACATTGTCCCCAATGTCTTAAACAATAGAAGAAGAGTTTAGAAGATAATACCTGGTTAGCTGAAATTCTACAGGAAATTAAAGGTTAAGATCCAGATTAATCCGACGCCTCTTACCACGATCGTCCTCGGACCAATTTATCTTTGAAAGGATAGGGTCAACTTGTGGTTCATAGGCTAAGAGTTGGTCAATTAGATCCGGAGCAGTTCTGGCAGTAAAAAGTAGTTCTTTCAAAGGTTTTGACATGAACCCATTTCTCCGAGCATCATCAAGAAACACACAAAGAAAATCATAAAATCCATCAACGTTAAACAGCCCAATTGGTTTCTGGTGTATGTTCAGGTTCGCCCAAGATAGCACTATAAAAATTTCCTCTAATGTGCCCAAGCCACCTAGCAAAGCAATAAAAGCATCAGAACGGTTAATCATTTCTACCAGTAGTTCAGACATACCTGGCATGATCAGTTCCTCTCCGTTTGATGGTTCAATAAAATTTGCCTCCGCCAAGGGTTTTGGGATGATTCCCAAAACGTGACTACCTCCTTCCTGTATGGCCTTTGAAACGATCCTATTAGTCCAAGATTGCCTCCGCCATATACTAAGTGCATATTTCTTGCAGCTAAGACTCGACCCAATTCTTGTGCTGCTTCTACGTATTGTGGTTTAGTACCAACACTACTACCGCAAAACACACAGATGTTTTCAACTCGTCTTCTTGAAGTGGCTTCCATGTTTTACTCTTGATGTCTTCAAAAGTGCAATGATGAGTTGAATTTATAAGACCTGAAAAGGGTGAGTAAAATAATAGACTAGTACCTGCCAAATGACAATTATTAGTTAATAGTAAAATAAATCATGATAGTCAAAAAGGTCTGGATCCTGTCGGAGAAAATAAAAGAAAACAACAAAACAAATTACAATTATTAGGAAAAGACAAAGAGATATAATATTTACAAGAAAAGTAGCGGCTTGATTGACGTCTATGCGTCAAGGACAAGCTTCCCATCCAATTTTCTTATAAATTGGCAAACAATGTCTTTTTGAGTCAGATTCCCGAGACTTAACTGTTGTCTTTCCTTTTGGAATTGTGCGTATAACACACAAATCTCGTGATACACACATCCACTGGGATGCGTCTCAAGAGTTTTAGATATGTCATCCAAAGACTCCTTACTCAAGCCATCCCTAATGAAGCTAATCTTATCTTCACGGTTATCAGACACCATTCTTAAAGAACGACAACGAGTATTACAAAACATGCGAGCACATTTATAACAAATACACATTCTTTTGGCTCTTCTCTTTTTAGCATAAGTGCTCCTTCCTAAACCAGGCAGATGTGAAATAAAAGAGTCAGAAGACTCACCTGCCAATCGGACCCGTGCTTCAATAATCCAACGAATGTCAGTAGGAATACCTTTGATCATCAGTAGTCTCATCCGTTCCAAACGAGCTTTGTAAACTTTCATCAGAGATTTTTGAGGGAGAGAAGGAAATTGCTTGCGAAGATTTGCGAGAGCTTCTTCCATCGTGAAAGGAATTAATCTGCAAAAACTAAACACACAAAATTAAATCACACCAAATCACAATATATACACAAATTGCATGGGTTGCCTCCCTGCGAGCGCTAAGTTTAAAGTCGTCAGCTAGACGTGACTTCTCGAATGTTAAGCTGGATCTGAAAGTGTGACACTTTCTTTTTGTCGCTCAAATGATTCTCCTCAGTAGTGCTTGACACACTTGTTTTTAACCTTGAAAGTTTTATTGGAGTCAGGATCATGTATCTCAACGGCTCTATCTGGTAAAACCTTGGTGATCACAAATGGACCTGACCACCGTGATTTTGGCTTCCATGGGAAGAATTTCACCCTTGAATTGTTTAACATTACCTTCTGCCCTGTTTCCAGTTGTATGCGCACTAACTTCTCATCTTGTCTCTTCTTGGCCTTTTCTTTGTACAATTTGGCATCTTCAAAAGGCTGATTGTGAAATTCCTCCAATTCGTTGAGCTGGTGGAACTTTTTCTCTTTTGTTGCTTGTAGTGCAAGAATAGGCTTCTTCAGTACGCAGTGCGCTTTATCTTCAGGCTCCATATGTAATTGACATGCTTTAAGTTTGTCAGTAGAACTTTGTCTTTTATCAGAGTTCTGAACGGTACTATGTATCACATCAAGTCTGAAACATTCCTCATTCTTTCCATCATCTGGGAAATTCGTGGCCTTGAAAACATTGAATGTTACTTCTTGGTCGTGTACCCTCATGGTTAGTTCTCTTTTTTGTACATCAATAATGGTTCGACCTGTAGCCAAGAATGGTCTCCCGAGGATGATTGGCACGTCTGCGTCTTCCTCCATATCAAGGACAATAAAATCTGCTGGGAAAATGAATTTGTCAACCTTGACCAGCACATCCTTAACTACGCCTCTTGGAAATACGAGCGTTCTATCAGCAAGTTGTAGTGAGACTGAAGTGGGCATTGTTTCTCCAATCTGTAATTTCCTGAAAATAGAAAAAATACATCAAGTTAACACTCGCACCTAGATCACACAGAGCCTTACCGAAGTCATGTTCTCCTATGGTGCAAGGAACAGTGAAACTGCCATGATCTTTCAACTTTGGAGGAAGTTTTATTTGAATGATGGCGCTGCATTCTTCTGATAATGCTACTGTCTCATAATCTCACAATCTCCGCTTTCGTGAAAGAATGTCTTTCATAAATTTGGCATAGTTGGGCATTTGTTCCAACGCTTCTGCAAATGGAATGTTGATATGCAGCTTTTTGAACACCTCCAAGAATCGAGCAAATTGCTTGTCCAGTTTATTTTTCTGAAGACGCTGAGGAAAAGGTGGAGGTGGAATGATATGTTCTTTTTCCCTTGCTTCTTTTTCCTCCATCTGTTGCTTTGTTTCTTTTGGAACTTCCTCAGCAGTTTTTTTGGCTCCAACATCTTTATTGATTTAAGTACCGCTTTTTAATATGATGGCATGATATTGCTCATTCCCCATGTTCCTTGGATTTGGCTCTGTGTTGCTAGGAATGGTACCTGGCGGTCTGTAACTCTGAGCATTGGCCAGTTGTCCCATTTGATTCTCCAGTGCTTTAATAGAAGCCGATTGACTTTGAATTAATGTTGCTTGGGATTGAAACATAGCATCATATCTTGCTGCTTGAGAGTCGTGTTTTGCTTCTATCTTTTTCAAGTGGATCAACACTTCTGTTATTCCTGATTCATTTGTCTGCTCCTGGCCTTTGTTCTGTTGTTGGAATCCGGGTGGTGGGTTGTTCATTTGCCCTGAATTATTGCTCCATGCGAAATTGGGATGATTTCTCCACCCTGGGTTGTAGGTGTTGGAATATGGATTGTTCCCCTTTCTGTTGAAATTGTTGACATAATTCACCGTTTCTTTATATTGGTTGAAAGATTCTGACTCAGGTGCTCCTCCAATTGGTGAACTTGTGGATCCACCATTAACTTTCATGTTAAGAGTTTCCATATTTTTATAAATCACATCCAGCTTGGAATTCAGTGCTGTGTTGGCTCCAACTTCATAAATTCCTGCAATTCTTTGGATCATGCTCCTTTCTGTTGGCCACAAGGAATTATTGTTGGCCATTTCTTTAATTAAGTCCCATGCTTGATCTTCTCCTTTTGCCATTAAAGCTCCTCCAACAGCAGCATCAATTGTGGTTCTCATTATTCCAGAAAGTCCATTGTAGAAAGTTTGGACTTGTAGCCACTTTGCGATCTCATGATGAGGACATTTCCGAAGTAAATCTTTGAATCTTTCCCAAGCTTCGCAAAGGGATTCTGAATCTTGCTGCACGAAGGATGTGATGTCATTCCTTAACTTTGCAGTTCTAGCTGGTGGAAAGTACTTTGCAAGGAATTTGGTGGCTATAGTGTTCCAAGTTGTGATGGAACCTATTGGTAACGAATGTAGCCAAGCTTTAGCTCTGTCTTTTAGGGAATATGGAAAAACCCGCAGTCTCATTGCTTCTTCAGCTGCTCGGTTGTAATTGAAAGTATCGCAAACTTTTAGAAAGTTGCTGATGTGGGAATTAGGATCTTCAGTTGCATTTCCCCCAAATTGTACTGACTGCTGAATCATTTGGATGCATGTTTTGATGTCACACGCATTTTCTGTGAAAGGAGGAAGTTCAATACAGGAAATGAAGCCGTCGACCACCGGAATGGTTCTGTCTCGAATGGGAATCGGTGGTGCAACGTTCAAAGGTTCAGGTTCCATGTTGACTAAAGCTTCTTGGCCTTCTCGACTTTTCCTTCTCAACTGTCTGATGGTTCTTTCAATTTCTGGGTCAAGCGGTCGGAGTTCAAAGCTTCTAGTTCGTCTCATGTAGTTTTTGAGAACCTGAAACACAAGAAAACAAAAACAAAAAGTAAAAAGAAAATTAGATACAAGTAACGAATCTAACCTCAAAACTAATAGTGAAAGATAAATAAGTCCCCGGCAACGGCGCCAAAAACTTGACCGGCGTAAACACACGCGTATAACGCAAGCGCATGTATCGTTCAAGTAGTATAAAAAGTATCGATCCCATGAGGACTTAATGTTGGAGTTTCTACGGTCCCGAGGATCGATTATCAAGCAAGAAACATAATGCGAATACATCGAGGAAGTTGCGGAATACTCACAATGATCGGATTGGATGCGACGAAGAAAAATCTTTTTCCTCCTTATTGATGAAGCTCACGGCAATGGCCTCCATTTTTGTTCCATTTGTGTTCTTCAAGCTCCAAGCTTCATTTTGAGATTCCAAGCTCAATGGTGGGTTTCCCTAACACCTTGTATAACCCTTTTGGTGTGCTAGCACAATGTTTTCTTCATTATATCTCTCGGCCAAGCCAAGATCATGAAGAAAATTGGTTTCAAAAACCAAAACGAGAGAAGAGAGAAAATGGCCTTCATGGCCGAGAGCTTGAGAGGGAGAGAAGAAGAGAATGTGTTAGTTTTGTTGTTGGGAATTTTGTGTATCTAATACACCTTTTACAAATTCAAAAAAGTCAAGGCAAAAAACAATTAATGCCTTCCAACTACCACATCAACTATTCACATCACTCAAAGTGACATGTTGTCAATCACTCAAAGTGACTAGACATCACATCAATTAAAGTGACTAATGATTTGACGCTAGATGTGACTTATGGGCCGCACTTGAATTCGAAATGCAAGTGCGCCCGTAAACACTCCCGAGCTCGGATTTGTTAATTCCGAATTAACGAATTTTCTGTTGCGACGTAATTAAATAATAATGCCTAGTAAAATCATTATTCACGTCGCTAACGAATTAATTCTAAATTAACTCGTTCGCCCTAGTTAAAATCTAATTTCAATTCCGCGTCGAAATCTAATTTCGTTTAATATATCAAATATATTATTTTACCGATTAATTCCAAATTAATCGTTCTCTCTCTTTAAATAATATTTTATCCCAGATAAAATATCTCCGTAATTAATCCCAGATTAATTTTCTCTCTCATCTAATTAATCCCAGATTAATAAAGTGCGAGTCATACGTCATCGGTGAATCTTCGGGAAGCGACCCATGAGATCCCCTGATATGTTGGCAGTAAATACTGTTATCGGACTATCCGAATACGTACGTACCTAGTACTACGTTTTTACCGATTTACAAGACAAGGTTGGCTTCTAGCAAAGCGCCATGCCTACCCAATTCTCCAGAAACCTGCTTACAAGAATAAGCGATCTATATCAGACGTAGTATACGTAGTATCGTGTTTGTCGATCCAGTATCGGATGGTCACGTGCAAGGCCTGGGGCTGGAAATGTGTCTGCCCCGTACGAAGCACATATCGGATCTCTGGTAACTAGTCTCTATAATCGGATATACATGACCTATTCATAATATCCCGATACCTGTAGCATATAAGAGAACAAGTTCCGTATACTACGTGATCATCATCTCCACTATAACTGAAGTGATACTTCCATCTTGACATCACACCCAATATACTACGATTCTCAATATACCCAGAAGAGGCGTACACAGAACCGGTTAAAGCCCTGGATGACCAAAACCAAAGTATATTGATTGTTGCAAGTATTAGCGGTGCAAGTCTCAGGTTAAGACCAAATACACCTAACCTAATTCGGACTTCCATAGACACATAGTTATACTACCAATGGAATTCCGAATGGGTCTATCCAGAGCGAAACTGTTTTCTGTACCATCGGTAAAACAAAACCTCCTATTACATTTGCATGAGTATCCAATACCCAAATATATGAGAACTATGTCGTTATGCTCCCATAACACGCACAAGTGTAATACTAGTCTATTCCGCATTATCGATGTCTAGTCTCGATAATACTACGACTAGGGATATTTAATGATTAAACCTTTATGGATTGATACTGTCTCATATCATCTAAATCCGGAACTAATCATATGGACCTTTCATCATTTATATATCTTGGTGATCTAATCACAAATGATAAAAGAGCAATTTCCTTTGTCACATAGTTAATTTGTGCAACAACACCATGATCTGTACAAATAGTGAGCTATGGGTTATAATTGTCCAACACTTAATATCTAATCTATTAATTTTATGAGGTCAAATGATTACTAGTATCTAACAGGTTGTTTGATTGATTTGAAAAAGTGACGATTCTAAATTTAAAAACAAGTAAATAAAATTATTCGAAAGTAGGTTTAAGAAAATTCAATATTAAAAACTATCTATGGTTGTAATTTCTTCCAATATCATTTTAAAGATGAAGTGGTTATTTTATAGTTGGGTAATATATTGATTTATTAACCTGGAACACTAAATTATGTGAAAGCCTATGTCGATGGTCAGACACAAATACCCAGTTTAACCCAATTGAACCATATGTCTATGTCAACCAAATTATCAGGATTCATAAGTTTAAGTTCCAATTATGGCTACCCCCGCCCGACAGGTATATGTCTATCATGTAAGGAAATCTATTAAAGGGTTATCTATCCTCAAGGAAGATCATGGGCTATTGAGTCTAAGGTCTTAAACTTAAAATCCCTATGTCTAGTTCATTTTAAGTTTACCTAGTAAATTTTATTAGTGGCCAGTTAATAAAAAGCATTAAGATTAAGACTCAATAAATAAATCTTTATATTACCCAAACTATAATCTAACCCCTTATAAACCGGTGATATTAGAATTCATCACAACCCCAGATAACTAATTTAGTTACAAGACATAACTAGGGCTAGTAAAAACTTGAATGTAAAAGACATAAAATAAAAATGCTGAAAAGTAATTACGGTAAAGTAAAAGCTGAAAAGTAAGTTGCAATAAAATAAAATGCTAAGGTAAAATGATCATCTTTTACTACTACTAATTTAGATATCTCTCATAATATAATATATAAACTTGTGATAACATTACCAACTAGCCATATAGGCGGTAACCTGATTAAGTCAAATTAAGTCTAACCAGCCATTAAGGCGGTAAAAAGATTTGTCCATGAACCTGCCATATAGGCGGTAAAAAAGTTTAATTACCAACCTACCAATCTGGCGGTATCCTTGATTAGTCAGGTTTAAACCAGATTAAAATGAATTACCAACCGACCAATATAGCGGTATCCTTTTTAAGTCAAATTTTAAATAGTGAATATATTATATTAAATGGAGATTAATCTAAATAGCAATAGTAAAAGAATTACCTTTCACCCTAGCAGGGGGAAGTTACCTCCTCATGGTAAATAGTAAAAACTGTAAAAAATAAAGAAACTATATTACTATTATTACAGAACGTAATTAAAATTAATTACAAAACTTAAATTAAAAGAAACTAGAGAGAGAAACTCTCTATTTACATCAAAGAAGTGAGAGAGAATGGTACAACTGAAACTGGAATTTCGCGCTCTATTTATAGGCGTCAGTGAGGGTCGCGCGTTGCGATGCCCGTTTTTTCGACGTGGCACGCTCTGGTTCGTCGACTGCAGATTTTGGATAAGATGATAAGGTGGCACGTGGCAAGGTGGTTGGGGCTCAATTATTGTGACACGTGGCGGCTCGTGATTGGCTAATTCAGATTCTTATCCGCCTTGTGACAGATACGAATAAGAGAGTCAATGATTGATGCTGACGTGGCGACACATGGCAAAGTGACTGTCGACACCATAGAATTACGACACGTGGCACTTCCTGATTGGCTGATGATGATGTGGCGGTGAGGTGGCATGTTGACTCGGTCAACTGATGATGTGGACGATGACATGGCTGACAGGTGGAGTGGCACGTGGCGATGGCGACTGTCGGCACCGTAGGATGATGACACGTGGCACGGCGCATGTTAGCAGATTCGCTGTGATGGTGACACGTGGCACGGCACACGTTAGCAAAGTCAATTTTCTCAGATTCTTATTTGTGGACCTGGCGCACGTTAGCACTGTTCGGCGCATGTTAGGTGTCGTGACGCCCCCAAATTACCAAAATGCCCTTTTTGCCAATTTTCACTGTTTTGCTCCAAATCACCTCCAGAATGTCCTGAACTTTATTTATCTACAAAATAACACAAAACACATCAAAATATTCACAAGACTCAAGAAACTATACAAAATATTATGTTAAATGAGTGGGAAATAGTGATAGATTTACCACTCATCAGTCAATTCGTATGAAATGACTATATCGATGGACAACGACTTAGTTCGACTTAATATATCTTCTGCGGCAATGAGAGTGCAACTTCGGGTTTTTAGTGGAATAACCCGGAGTTAATAATTCAGAATATCTAATTAAGAGCTTAATTAATATTTCGAGATTATTGGAGCTCGGAACCGTAGGTCCATTTGGTCCTCGTGCTAGCTCGATTTACTATAACGGATTTAGTATAATTGGATAGTCCAATTATATACTCACAAAGGTATAAATATTATTAATATGATTAATAATATTATTTGTCACACTTACAACTATATATTAAAAGTTAACATATGATTTATATAATAAATGATTATATGATAATTATTTATTGCTAGTAATTAAATTATATATGATATAATTTAATGAAGGCTAATATTGGAATTCCAAATTTGGGTTTTGGAAACCTTTGAATTAAATTTGGAAGTTACATCTTTTTAAAAGGTAGTAACTCTTTAATTTTGTAACATATATTTCAATTATGGAATTGAATACCTAATGCTACAAAATTTATCTATCATTCCTTGTAGTGGCCGAATTCCTCAAGCCATTAGGGGATGGATTTCTTTGTTTTGGAAACAAATAAAATCCTTGGTATTAATTTGGAAATTGTGATTTTCAAATTTGTTAATTGCTTATTTAATTTTGTAACATCTTTTCAATAATGGTAATTGAATATTGATGTTGAAAAAAATTAAAAGAAACCATAGTTTGGCCGAATTTGACATAGGTGGGAGGGAAGTGGTTGATTTGTTTTAGGAAATAAATTACCCTAAGTATAAAAAGAAAAATATAATTTTTCTTTGAAAGAACTCTCATTCTAAAAACCCTAGCCACTTTTTTTTTTTCATTCTCTTAAAAGTTGAGAAATAAAATTGAAGAACAAGAATAAGAAAAATATTATTAGTGTGTGATTAAATCTCTAAAACGTTTAGGGATTTGTTTGTGTTTGTAGCCCACACTACTTTCCGTTGGTAACGAGATATAGCTCGGAAGACTTTGTGGTGACGAACAAATCATCTTCTCATTCACTCTTATAAGTCACGACATTGAGGAACAATAATACCTTATTGCCGCACTTCACTTGTTACAATCGGGGCTCAGTTTGTTTTGTTTTAATTCGGGTTTTTTTGGGAAACACCTTGGGGACTTTTGGGGCTGAGTTAGGATTTTTTTTGGTGGAAAAATTAGACCTATATCACCCTTGCAGTTCACGCAATTTAGTGGGTGATTTTTGTGCAGTTCGGTTGTGTAACGGGTCCAAAACAGTCCATTATTTCACTGTAGTTTGGGGACTATTTTGGACGCATTCCGGGGCTGAGATCTTGTCCGAAACAGAAGCAAAACTTCAGTATATGTGCTGGTTCCATTCGGCTTTAAGGAAGGGAAAGCGGAAAAAATTTTCAAGGTCGATCAGTGTGCCTAATCGCTTCCGCTGCGCGAGGAAAGGGTTTCCTACAATTGGCATCTAGAGCGAGGTTGAAAAGTGTTTTTAATCCTTTTCTTTTTCATTTAAAGTTTCTGTTTTTAATATATTTATATGAGTTATAAATATTATATGCATGTTTAGATGAGTGGGCACATTGTGATATTCATATGATGAATGGTTTTGTTATTTCATGTGATGAATGGATTTTGCATTGGTCGTAAATTTTTCCGGCTCTTATTTTTGTAGTTGGTTTTGTTTTTGGGATGTAAGGCCAGAAGGCCATTGTTTAAATTTGTTGTAATTTTATTTTTCAATGTAAAATTTCAATATTTGTAATTTGGAGCACCGAAGTCGCAAAAGGAGCCAACACCACTTTGGAGCGGGATTTGAAGACCAAGGAATGCCTTGGTAAATCTTTTGTACTAATTAGACTAGTATAGGAAAAATAAGAGCCCGGTCAATGCACAAATATTTTTTATGTTATATGTATGTTTATTTCGAATTGTTTGAATAACATGTCATATAGCTTAGAGTGCCCACTCTTGCATTTTACATACCATAACATGTCATAGATGCATTATCATTATACACATAATAATATGATTTTATGTAATTTAAAATGTTTAAATTATAATATGATATGCATAGAAATCAATTAATTGGATTATTTGGATTTATGGTTTAAAATTTGAATTATAATATATTGGGCTTAATTGGTGCATAATAAATTCCATTGATATAAAGGATGGAAACCCGGATATAAATTCCATAGCCGAATGTGAATGGACAGTAATATGGTCTGCACTCGGGATACAATTCCACGTACCATTGGATTTTATAACGCACTAAGATTTATTAAAATGTTTAATTAAAATTTTGACCTTTTAGAATTCCATAATTTTTTTAACTTATTAGTGTCTAGTATTTTAAGAGTTAAAATATAATAGCTCACTAATACCACTCTAATTAAATTAGTTTAATTGAGTAAAACTATTAGTAGAGACTAATGAAATGTTAGCAATACAATTTTAATGGTTAAAATTGATTAGCTCACTTATGACAAACTAGTGTAAATAAAAATTATGATTTAGCCGCCATAACTTTATCCACACTAGTTAAAATAAAATATTAGATATTTTAGATAGAAACCTTAATATTTAAAATAGTGAGTGGGAGAGGGATATACGACAGTATATCCCGCGATCTCCGTTGTTAGTCCAAAAATGTGAGATTCAAAAGGCGCCTCGAGACGACTTTGTTTTCGTCCCCCTACGGATGGTGTCTATTTTGGGTCAATATCACGTTTGGGTTCCGAGAGGATAGGAATTCAAGATGTATCTTGTGAACTGACCTACCCTACAGCGGCACTTCACTCGTTAAGTCAAAGAATCCTGAAACGACGGGTTACACTCACAAAGGAATAATTAACTGTTAATAAAATCCCTTGATCAAATAAAACGGTAGTTGTTTAATATAGGAATAAGATTTATTCCCGCATATATTAAAATGACTGAGATTGTCTCGATCTATCATGCGAGTACTTGACCTACCCTACGGCGGTACTTACTTGTGGGATGATAGATTTCCGTGGCATAATAATTCTCTTAGGTTTCTAATTCATTATTCATGGTTCATGCATCATGTTTAATTTTATACTAAAAGTATTTGATGATTTTAATATGCGATGAATGAATGTTAAATGCATGTTTATTTTATATTTCAGCCATGGTTTCTCCAATTATTTCCATACTCTCAAACGACAAACTAACGGGAGAAAACTATGTTAAGTGGAAAAGTAACATGAACACTATCCTGGTCTGTGAAGACCTAAAATTTGTCCTGACGGAGGAGAGTCCTCCCGAGCCGGCCAAAAATGCTGGCCAAGCTGTCCGTGATACCTACCAGAAATGGGTCGCAGCAAATGAGAAAGCCCGCTGCTACTTGCTAGCAGGGATGTCTGAGGTTCTTGCTGCAAAGCATGAACCTATGGCTCTAGCATCTCAGATGATGGAGTCATTTCAGGGCATGTTTGGGCAGCCTTTGGAGCGTCAATGCCATGAGGCCATGGTCTCAGCGATGACTGCTAGGATGAAGGATGGGACATCAATCCGAGAGCACGTCTTGAGGATGATGACCTATCTTAACACTGCTGAAACCCATGGAGCTCGTATTGACGAGCGTAGCTAGGTGACCATGATTATGGAAACTCTTCCGAAGAGTTTCCTGCTGTTTAAAAGCAACTATGTTATGAACAAGTTGACTTTTACTTTGACCCAACTGCTTAATGAGCTCACCCATTACGAGTTCATGCTTGTGGATCCTCGTAGGTCCAGTGCAGAGGCAAATGTTGCCGAGTCTTCTAAATCTGCAGAGATGAAGAAGAAAAGCACTGGGAAGGCTAAAGGAAAGACCATGAAGAAGAAGTAAAACAAGAAAGGCCCCAAAGATGCCAAGCCCAAAGGAAAATGTTTCCACTGCAACAAAAATGGGCATTGGAAAAGGAACTGTCCTAAATACCTTGCTGAGCTAAAGGAGAAAAAGGAAACAGGTAAATATGATTTACTCTTTATTGAATCTCTATTAGTGGAGGATGATAAATCCGCTTGGATTGTTGATTCTAGAGCCACTAACCATGTTTGTTCTTCTTTGCAGCTACTTGATTCATGGAGGGACCTTGGTGAAGGTGATTACACCATGAGAGTCGGGACATGGGATGCCGTTTCAGCAAGAGCAGTGGGAGTTTCTAGTTTAAATTTTATTAATAATATTTATTTAAATTTGAACAATGTGTTATTCATTCCTAGTTTTCGCAGGAATTTGATTTCTATTTCTAAAATTTTGGATGATGGTTATTCAGTTTCTTTTAATAGGAATTTAGTTATTATTGGTAGAAATGGATTAACTATATGCACAGGAAACTCAGAAAATAACTTGTATGTGTTAAGCCCATTAACACATAGGTCACTGCTCAACGCTGAAATGTTTAAGGTTGAGAAACCTAAAACTAAACGGCCAAAGATTTCTCATGATGACACATATCTATGGCATCTTAGACTTGGTCACATCAACCTTGACCGGATAAATAGATTGGTAAAGAACGAAGCCTTAAACCAGTTAAAGCTCGAGACTCTACCAGTTTGTGAATCCTATTTAGAAGGTAAAATGACCAAGAGACCTTTTACTGGAAAAGGTATAAAAGCCAATCAACCACAGTAGGCATCGCATTTTCGCATGTGAAACCCGATGATGAGTCTCAGTTGGAGGCACTACCTTTTTAGCTAAGGATATTGCGGGAAACGGAGGTCGGAAGGGGAAATTCAGAATAAGTACGTCATCAAGTTCATTTCACAAGTTCACTGTCTTCGTTAGTGCTGCGTTCGTTACTTCGTTCGAACTTCAGGCAGATTGCTGACGTTCGTGTAGCGTTCGAATGGGCGTTCGAACGGAGTCGGTATTTCTGGTTTTGCTGCTAGCCTCGCACCCCACCCCAATTAGCCCCCCAAAGCCCATAAAACACATCCCAATTAATAAAACACATTTAAAACACATGGGAAATTAAATTAAATATTAAATAAAATATTTAAACCATTTACCAATTAAATAAAACATAAAATATAATCATACCTAATAAAGACAAATCAAATATATTAACTTCCTAACTAAACAAATCACATACTAAATTAAAAAGATGTCATGCCTAATTAAAATCAATAATAACAAATTAAATATTTTGCATTCCTAATCTAGCCAAATTTTGTCCCCCATCAAATCCCTTACTTTCCTTGTCTAACACCAAATCATATCTCTCTTTAATGCCAAAATCCCTTCCTTGTGAGACAAGGTGAAACCCTAGCCCTTCTCTATATAAACAACCCCTAACCAAGACATGCATCCTCTAGCTCATACAGATAACTCACACAAAAATCACAACACAAAGAGCCTTAGCCACTCAAGGCAATAGCAACAGGAAGAACACAAACCATTCCCCTCATCTCCTCCACTCCATAACCGAAAACAGCACCCCCTAAACCACTAACCATCACCGAAAATCTCCCCCATACAGCAGCCCTCCATCACCGAAAATATACCTCCAAATAGCAGCCCAAACACACCCCAAACAGCCCTTGAAACACGCCTGGACAGTAGCCCAAACCACTCCCAAAACAGTCCCTAAAATCCCTTAAAACAATAACATAAACTGCACTTATAATCCTTGAAATAACCACACAAAACTACACTAAAAAATCACGAAAAACACTCGAAACAGTTCGTTGAAACGTCAAAATAGGTGACCTAAACAGGGAGTAGCAAAGCAGAGACCAAACAGCAGTAGAACGGAGATCGAACAGCAGCAGAACGGAGACCGAACGGCAAGCAAAACAGCAAAACAATGAGCTAGGACGCTAAACCAGTGAACCGGAGAAGTTGAGGAGTTGTACCCTTTCTGACGTCCGTGAAACGCAAGCCCGAAAGTTGGCAAAAAGGTTAGACCTGAGGGTATTTTTCACTCTCATTTTTTTGTTTTTTTTTATTTGTATTATCTATTGAGTATTTCTTGCATGATTGTCATGTTGAAATGCATGTTGTGGCCCTTGAGTAGATAAATATGTATGAATTATGAGATGTTGTATGTTGTGGCTTTGGAATAAAATGAGAGATGTGTCAGCTCTCGCGGTATATCGGATGGAAACCCGGACATAAATTTCATAGCTGATTCCGAATGGACGGTAGTATGATCTGTACTCGGGATAGAACTCCACGTACCACTTGAGTAAACGGCACCCTCTTTTGTTTTGTGTTGCTTTGGTTTATTTATTTTTTCGTCACTTGAATTCTGCATGTTGCTTATTTATGCATGATTCAATCGAGCGCATGGGCTTAGTAAGTGGAATGAAAGATCCCTTATGGGGAGGGGTTAAAGCCCTTTACCACGATGCTTTGCCGCACCGGTTGATGTGTGTTCGGTTGAATGCAAGATACGTTCAATCGGGCATACTAAGTTTGATATTATTACTTTTAATTCTTTGTATGCACGATTCAATCGAGCGCATGGGCTTAGTAAGTGCAATGAAATATCCCCTATGGGGAGGGGTTAAAGCTCTTTACCACGATGTTTTGCCGCGCCGGTTGATGTGTGTTTGGTTGAATGGAAGATACGTTTAATCGGACATACTGAGCTTGACATTGTTGTCTTTATTCTTTGTGTTGCATGCATCAGGTCTGGTTCCGTTCGAACGCGTTCTCGAACGCTACACGAACATAAACCTTCTGTTTACCGTTCGAACGCGTTCTCGAACGCTACGCGAACGCACACGCACTTTCTTAGTCTCATCATTCATCAGGTCTGGTTCCGTTCGAACGCGTTATCGAACGTTATACGAACGCGAACCTTCTGTTTACCGTTCGAACGTGTTCTCGAACGCTACGCGAACGTACACGTACTTTCTTAGTCTTATCATGCATCAGATTTCATACATAGTTTTCCTAGTAGCTATCCCCACATGTATGAATACAATGTGTTTAATGTATTACAATTCATATACCTATGTCATGATAACATTTGAGTATTATTTCTTGTGGTATATCGGATGGAAACCCAGACATAAATTCCGTAGCCGATTCCGAATGGACGGTAGTACGGTCTGTACTTGGGATACAATTCCACGTACCACTTGAGAAGGTGCTCACGTGTGTGCTTGTGTGGTTAGTATATGTGCTTGTGTTTTCTTGAATACAATATGCCAATGAAGTTGTATGTTTGTCGCTCCTTTGATGTACTTCCAAGCATGCAATCTTAGATGTGAAATATATGTGTAAGTTTTATTTTGTACATGTGAATTTAGAAGCATGATACTCTTGGAAATAAGTGTTACTTAAGCCTGATTAAATTATTACATAAATCCTTTCATTACAAGTGGCATAAGTAGGTTTGAGGTCTTCCCTTGCGATGGGTGAGTGCGGCCTTAAATCTCATTTTCCCGGTTCACACCGGGTGGCGACTCCATTATTCTCCGGTTTAGTCCCCCGTGGCTACTCCGTACTTCCCGACCGGGCCGCGAGCCCGGGACAGCATGCGTCGCCCAGTTCCTGTGTCCCACAGTCTGGCGACTCCACTAGGGATAGAGAATCGGCCCCGGAATATTGTCTTGTAATGTTTGGATTTTTGTTTTAATTGACCGTGTCTATAATGGATAAAATGGGGGTTTAACCAAAGGCATTTTGAGGCTAGGTAATGGTTTGGTGTCTTCCTTCACTCACTACCTTTCTAGAAGGAAAATTTGTGAAGGCACCTATATAGCCATCTACCCGTAGCCTATTGTGATGGACTAATTTGGAGGACTCGTTGTTTATTCCTGACACCAAGCGATAAGAGCCTAAGAGGCTTGGGTATTTAAGTGATCCTCGCTCCACCTTACCTCTGGGGAATCTACAATGGGAAATCCATTTGACAGTCCGTCACACACCATAGCTCATTGGCACGTACCTTAGTGTATAAAAAATGGTGCGCTCACTTGGTAACTCGAACCCTTGAATGGGGAGACCTAGTTGTGAGCTATCCTTCGCCGGTGAGAGCCTTTGTCTATACTCCTGCGAACCCACCCATGGACCGGGTTTGCATGGTTAAAGTAACAATTATTTCCTTGAGTATGTGCTAGTGGACCATCCTCATTTGGATGTAGTTGGACAATTGTCAGAAATGCGGACTTGCTGGGCCATTTAAACTGGGGCGAGTTCGTACCTTATGACCTTTGGGCCCAAAGCTTCTGAAATGTTGATGGGCCATTCCGTAGAAATTATTACTTTATGTTTGCATTATCTTTTATGTTTGTGTGTGAGAACATCGTCGTTTGGATCCATTTGGACCATTTGTCATGAGATATGGGCTTGTTGGGCCATTTAAACTGGGACAAGAACGTATTTTTTGAAGGTTGGGCCAAAGGCTTCTAAGTGTTGATGGGCCACTTTGTGCTTGTGTTCGGAACGTTACCATTTGGATTTAGTCGGGCTCTTTGTCATAAGATGTGGACTCGTTGGGCCATTTAAACTGGGATGAGTTCACTCCTATAACAATTAGCCCGAAAGCTTCTAAAATGATAACAGTCCGATTTGTTTGAAAATTTTAATTTTAATTTAGTATGTTATATATGTTACCTGCATCTCATGCACCTCATGCATACATATATCATGTTAACACCCTCTATGTCTCAAAAAGATATCATAGATACCGTTTGGGTTAAAGAAGGGACAAAGCTCATTAAAAGAATAGTAACAGTCATGAGTGAATCTGGTAATGAGGTATCCCGAATGGATCAGTTAGAGAACAGTCTCGCCAAGGTCGCGGAATAGTTGCAAGCTTTGACTACTGCTTTGGCTGGTATGGCTGTGCCTCGTGCTGGGGGAATTTCTGAGAATGTGAGGCGTGAGAAGCCTCCGAATGGGTTGGGGGATGATATCCCCACTTTTGATGATGATATGGCAGAGTATGCAGCAGGCAGAGTATTTGGGTCTCAGACAGAGTTACAGAAACTTCGGGATCAGGTTGAGTCGGTTACCCGCAAGATGAGGGGTAAGAATGAGGATTTGCTGGATTATGACACACTGACTTTCGAGGAAAAATTGCCGGAACAGTTCAAGATGCCTGATATGGCTAAGTTTAACGGGAATAGGGATCCAAGGGTGCATCTCCGACAATTGGTATCAGTCATGAGTTCAGTTGGCTTATCTCAGAGCCAAGTGCAGAAAATGTTTGGAATGTCGCTTGAAGGAGCTCCTGTGGTATGGTACCACAGTTTGAAGAAGAAAGTGAAGGAAGATTGGAGGGAGTTGGCCGATGCTTTCCTGAAGCAGTATGTCACTGACCTAGAGATCGATCTGTCACTCCGTGATCTGGAGAATGTTAAGCAGAAAGCGGAGGAGAGTTTTAAGGAGTATGTGGACCGGTGGAGAGGTCAGTTATTGAAGATGCAGACTAGGCCCTCGGAGAAGGACCAGATTAAAATGATTATCAAGGGCACCAGGTCCTCCATTTATAGCAAGTTGAGGAGGATGACCTCCATGATTACAGACTTTCGGCAGTTGAGGGAGACTGTCATGGACATTGAAGACGAAGAGGCGGAAAACAGAAAATTCTATGGTCTGAACAGGAGGCCCATTGGGGGAACATCGGGAGCAAAGCCCGTTTCTGCTGAGATTGCCGCTATCCAGAACCGGCAATTTTCCAACTTGGGAAGGCCCCTGTCCAAGGTGCTAGAGAAATTGAAGAGGCAAGGGCTCTTAAAACCCTTGGAAGCCAAACCATTACCCAATCCCCTACCATCACATTATAACCTAAGCCTTTACTGTCACTTTCACCAGGAAAAGGGCCATGACACCGACAACTGCGCCCGACTCCGCCATGAAATCCAAGACCTGATAGACTCCAAGAAAATACCTGACCTAGAAATAGAACAGCCTGACACACACAGAAACCCCTTACCCAACTACCGTGCCGTACCACCACCAGCCTATATGATCAATTCTGGCCTCCCAGAAGACCTTGTCCTAAAATCCTTTCACCCTCAAGCCTTTTGCCTGGGAATCTGGGATAGTACTAGTGAAGATGAGTTTGAGCAGGGAAAAAACTTTTGGCTTGATTTCTCTAGCAGTGATGAGGAAGAAGTAAGGGGAATGACGCGCAGTGGTCGTTTCTACAATGATATGGCGGAAAAGGATAAGGAAGTTTTGACAGATGGTAGAGAAGTGGTTGAGACTGCAGAAAATACTGAAGGGGATATAGTGCTGAGGCAATTGAGGAAGACTAGAGCACAAGTGAGTATCTGGGAACTTTTATGTGCATCTCGGGAGCATAGGCAGGCTATGGTTGAGGCCTTGAGGAAGATTGTGGTACCGAAAGACGCCAACCCTGCAATGTTTGTTGGGTCGGTTCAGAAGGAAGCTTTGTAGATATCTTTTTCTGAGGATGAACTCCCGGCGGAGGGGAGAAATCATAACAGGCCTCTATTTATCAGTGCCGAGGTGAAGAGCAAGAGAACTTCATGTGTAATGGTGGATGACGGTTCATCCATCAATGTGTGCCCACTGAAAATTCTGGCAAGATTGGGTATGAAAGCAACAGACTTGGACCCCTCCAGTATGACTATTAAGGCTTATGATGACAGTAAAAAGGGAGTTGAGGGTACCTTTGTGGCTATGGTCAAGGTAGGACCGATTGAAGATGAGGTCGAGTTCACAGTACTGGACATCCCGACTACTTTCGCCTTATTGTTAGGAAGGCCTTGGTTTCACAAACTTGGGGGCGTGCCTTCCACTTTGCATCAGATGATCAAGTTCCCGGATGAGGGAGAAGTTGTCACCATCCGGGCTGAGTTAGATAATGTCGTGGCTGCCTTGGAGATACAACCTTTCACGAGGTTTCAGGTGTTAGTTACTTTTGAGGAGTGGGTGGATCCTAGGGTGGCTAGGATTATGGAGAAAATGAAGTTTGAGCCGGGTAAAGGTTCAAAATTGCCAGATTTCAGAGGACAGACTACTCGGAAGGGTTTGGGGTACAAGTCTGATGAAGAAGAGCCAAAGGTCAAAAAAAAGGGCCTAAAACTGATGGAATGTTTTGTGAAAGCTTCAGGATATCAAGGGGAGCCTGAGCCTGTGGAAGTTAATGGAATTGTGGTACCTAGGTTTGAGATCTTCCAGGATATGTTGGGTAAGAAGCTGATAGTTGAAGAAATTATGGAGAAAGAAGAAGAGAATTGGGAGGAAGAACTGATGAAGTTGGAGAGCCTGACTCTGGGAGAGGAAGAAAAGCCTGAGGAAGATCTGATTACAGAGGAAGAAGTGTCTATAGATGATGAAGACATTTACCTTCATGATTTGTTTGAATGTACTTTCGCATTATCCAATAATAAAGACATCTCTTTTGTTTACTTGCCTGAGTCATTTCAATTTACACTACACGAATCAAGCATATTTGACATCAGTTCAGCCAGAACTATTGCATTTAACTTTGGTACACTTGAGAACCTCAAGGAAATTCTGATTGCAAGTGAAGTAACCTCCGAAGAGAGGGAGAAACTAGAAGAAGTGTTGGTCAGATATGCCAAAGTATTTGATTGGTCCTATGAGGACATGCCTAGGGTAGACAGAAATATTGCCTAGCACACAATACCAACTTATCCGAATATGAGACCAATAAAACAGAAACTCCGACGGATGAGACCAGAATGGGCTGAGAAAGTCAGAGAGGAAGTTAAGAAACAGATAGATGTGGGGTTCCTGGAAGTAGTAAAGTATCCTGAATGGTTGGCTAACATAGTACCGGTACCGAAGAAAGATGGGAAGGTCAGAATGTGTGTAGACTACAGAGATCTCAACAAAGCTTGTCCGAAAGATGATTTTCCTTTACCGCATATAGATGTTCTGGTTGATAGCGCGACTTTATCCGCTATGTATTCATTTGCATATGGGTTTTCAGGTTACAATCAGGTTCTCTTGGCTGAGGAAGATAAACACAAGACATCATTTGTTACCGAGTGGGGTACTTATTGTTACAAGGTAATGCCGTTTGGGCTTAAAAATGCGGGAGCTACTTATCAGCGGATGGCCACTACACTTTTCCATGACTTGATGCACAAAGAGATTGAGGTGTATGTAGATGACATGATGGTGAAATCAGAGACAAGGGTTGGGCATATTGAAGCACTGGAAAGGTTTCTTCAGAGAGTTGACAGATACAACCTGCGGCTTAATCCCAAGAAGTGTGTGTTTGGGGTGACATCAGGGAAATTGCTTGGTCATACAGTGGGAATGGGCGGAATAGAGGTAGACTCCGAAAAGATCAAGGCAATCACAGAAATGCCTGCACCAAAGACAGAAAAAGAAGTCAGAGCATTCTTGGGGAAGATTCAGTACATCAGTCGGTTCATTGCCGAGTTGACATCGGTATGTGAGCCTATCTTCAAACTGTTGAGAAAAGATCAGCCAGTGAGATGGAATGAACAGTGTCAGACAGCCTTCGACAGAATCAGAGAGTACTTGGTAAAGCCACCTGTATTGAAACCTCCGAGACCGGGCAGACCTTTGATATTGTATTTGGCTATAGAATCAGAAGCACTGGGGGCAATAATGGTACAGGCAGATGAGACAGGGGTGGAACATGTCGTTTACTATCTGAGTAAGAAGATGCTCCCGTATGAGGCTCGATATCAGGAGGTTGAGAAAATCTGTCTTGCAGTGGTATGGGCTTCCAGAAAGTTGCGACATTACTTCCAGTCATACAAGATCCAGGTAGTGGCAAAGGAGAATCCTCTGAAGTATCTTCATTCGGTGCCTTCACTAGTGGGAAAATTGGGCAGATGGTTGGTATTGCTGACAGAGTTTGACATTGAGTATCTCACCTCCAAAGTTAACAAAGGGCGAGCAGTAGCAGAGTTTCTGGCAATGCAACCTGTTGAGGGGGATCAGTATAAGTTTGAATTTCCAGATGAAGAGATCCAAGCAATAACAGTCCAGAGATGGAAGATGTATTTTGACGGAGCAGTGAATTACAAGGGAGCCGGAATTGGGATCGTGATAGTGACCCCCGAGGGAGAGACTTTTCCTTTAGCCAAGAGGTTGACATTCAGAGTGACTAATAACATGGCCGAGTATGAAGCATGTGCTTTCAGTTTGATAGCATTGATAGCCTTGAATGCCGGGAGTGTGGAAGTCTACGGAGATTCTATGTTGGTGGTCCAGCAGATGCGAGGAGAATGGGAATTGAAAGAAGAACGGTTGAAACCTTACCTTTTTCACCTCAGAAAGTTGGCACAGGTTATCCCCGAGTGTAAGTTTCAGCACTTACCGAGAGAAGAGAATCAGATGGCAGATGCATTGGCTACACTTGCAGCGACTTGGGAAAATCCAGAAAAGTTAGTGATGAGACCGTTGATACTGACAACAGCAAGCAAACCTGTTTATGAGATAGAAAGAATTCTGGAAGTTGAGGTCGACGACGGTAAACCTTGGTATTATGACATTCAGAGGTATCTGGAACATGGTGAACTCCCGGAAGGGGCAGGCAGAAAAGACAGAATAGCCATTCAGAAGTTAGCTTCCCAGTATGTGATTTTAAAAGGGGAACTGTACAAGAGGCAAGCAAACGGTATTCAGTTGAAGTGTTTGAGAAAGGAAGAAGCTCAGCATGTAATGGAAGAAATACACGCCGAGGTATGTGGTCCGCACATGAACGGGTTGAATCTGTCCCGCAAGATAGTGAGACAAGGTTTTTATTGGTCAACCATGGAAACAGATTGCGCGAAGATGGTGAAGCACTGTCACGACTGTCAAGCACATGGTAATTTGAATCACTTACCGCACACAGAGTTGCACGGATTGTCAGAGCCGTGGCCTTTCTCAGCATGGGGGATTGATATGATTGGGGAAATTCGACCGAATGCATCAAATGGGCATCGCTTCATAGTAGTGGCAGTAGATTACTTCTCGAAGTGGGTGGAAGCCGAATCATTCTGCAATGTTACAGCAAAGCAGATGGCAAAGTTTATAGCTCGAAACCTCATTTGTCGGTATGGTATGCCGCATCATGTAGTGACAGACAACGGGGTCCATTTTCAAGGAGAGACGAAGGCAATGTTACAGAGGTATGTGATAGGCCACCACAAGTCGTCACCGTATAGGCCTCGGGCAAATGGGGCAGTTGAGGCAGCCAACAAGACTATAAAAACAATTTTAGCCAAGATGATAGAAAATTTCAGAGATTGGGCCGAGAAATTACCGTATGCTTTGTGGGGGTACAGAACATCAGTAAGAACAGCAACATGGGCCACACCTTACTCTTTGGTCTATGGAATGGAAGCAGTATTGCCGGTAGAAGTGGAAATATAGTCTATGAGGGTATTAACAGAGGCAGAATTACCGGAACAGGATTGGGCCGCACAGAGGTTTGATCAGTTAGCACTATTGGATGAGAAGAGAATGAAGTCTTTGTATCACATGCAGTTGTATCAGAAGAGACTAGCCCGGGCATTCAACAAGAAAGTGCATCCTACCAAGATCAGAAAGGGTGATTTGGTACTTAAGCAGTCGAAGCCGTCGATGACAGATCCGAGAGGGAAATTCAGACCTAACTGGGAAGGACCTTACATAGTGCAGAAGGTAAAGGGAAATGGGGCAGTGAGGTTATCAGACTTGGAAGGAAACGAGTTCACCGAGCCGATCAACGTAGACAGATTGAAGCAATACTTTGCCTGAGGGGGAGAAGACCGAGCAGTCACCACGGGAATTAGCAGAAGACCTAACCCAACGGAATAAGAAAATCATTCATGCATACACGTAACATTGCATTCTCTTCGTGTTTGTTTCTGTTTTGTGTTCGCAGGTTCGAAGAAAGGAGAAAGCGACAGAAATGAGCCAAGCAGCGTCAACGCAATTTCAGTTTTTGGGATGAGTCCCAAGGGGCGAGGCCCATATCAGCTTGGAGGCGAGGCCCATATCATGTCGGCTTGGGGGCGAGGCCCATATCAGCTTGAGGGCGAGGCCCATGTTGTCTGTTGTAGTTCCGGGTCGAGGTGCCCAGGGTCGAGGTACCCACTACATCATCAGTTCGAGGGCGAGGTCCCTATGGTCAGCGGTGTTGGGTCGAGGTGCCCAGGGTCGAGGTGCCCCCGTTGTCGGTTGTAGTTCCGGGTCGAGGTACCCACTACATCATCAGTTCGAGGACGAGGTCCCTATTGTCAGCGGTGTTGGGTCGAGGTGCCCAGGGTTGAGGTGCCCCCGTTGTCAGTTGTAGTTCCGGGTCGAGGTGCCCAGGCTCGAGGTACCCACTACATCATCAGTTCGAGGGCGAGGTCCCTATAGTCAGCGGTGTTGGGTCGAGGTGCCCAGGGTCGAGGTGCCCCCGTTGTCAGTTGTAGTTCCTGGTCGAGGTGCCCAGGGTCGAGGTACCCACTACATCATCAGTTCAAGGGCGAGGTCTCTATTGTCAGCGGTATTGGGTCGAGGTGCCCGGGGTCGAGGTGCCCCCGTTGTCGGTTGCAATTATTGGGACGCGTCCCATGATCGAGGTCCGCTGCAGCATCAACTGAGCTCGAGGCAGCAGCCGAGCCAGGTAAGTGAAAATGCATTGCATAACTTTGATAGGATTGTTCAAAGTCACACACTGCACAAGTCCCATCAAAGTGGGGGCGATTGTAGGCATCGCATTTTCGCATGTGAAACCCGATGATGAGTCTCAGTTGGAGGAACTACCTTTTTAGCTAAGGATATTGCGGGAAACAGAGGTTGGAAGGGGAAATTCAGAATAAGTACGTCATCAAGTTCATTTCACAAGTTCACTGTCTTCGTTAGTGCTGCGTTCGTTACTTCGTTCGACCTTCAGGCAGATTGCGGACGTTTGTGTAGCGTTCAAATGGGCGTTCGAACGGAGTCGGTATTTCTGGTTTTGCTGCTAGCCTCGCACCCCAGCCCAATTAGCCCCCAAAGCCCATAAAACACATCCCAATTAATAAAACACATTTAAAACACATGGGAAATTAAATTAAATATTAAATAAAATATTTAAACCATTTACTAATTAAATAAAACATAAAATATAATCATACCTAATAAAGACAAATCAAATATATTAACTTCCTAACTAAACAAATCACATACTAAATTAAAAAGATGTCATGCCTAATTAAAATCAATCATAACAAATTAAATATTTTGCATTCCTAATCTAGCCAAATTTTGTCCCTCATCAAATCCCTTGCTTTCCTTGTCTAACACCAAATCATATCTCTCTTTAATGCCAAAATCCCTTCCTTGTGAGACAAGGTGAAACCCTAGGCCTTCTCTATATAAACAACCCCTAACCAAGACATGCATCCTCTAGCTCATACAGATAACTCACACAAAAATCACAACACAAAGAGCCTTAGCCACTCACGGCAATAGCAACAGGAAGAACACAAACCGTTCCCCTCATCTCCTCCACTCCATAACCGAAAATAGCACCCCCCTAAACCTCTAACCATCACCAAAAATCTCCCCCATACAGCAGCCCTCCATCACCGAAAATATACCTCCAAACAGCAGCCCAAACACACCCCAAACAGCCATTGAAACACGCCTGGAAAGCAGCCCAAACCACTCCCAAAACAGTCCCTAAAATCCCTTAAAACAGTAACATAAACTGCACTTATAATCCTTGAAATAACCACACAAAACTACACTAAAAAACCACGAAAAACACTCGAAACAGTTCGTTGAAACGTCAAAACAGGTGACCTGAACAGGGAGTAGCAAAGCAGAGACCGAAAAGCAGCAGAACGGAGACCAAACAGCAGCAGAACGGAGACCGAACGGCAAACAAAACAGCAAAACAGTGAGCTAGGACGCTAAACCAGTGAACCGAAGAAGTTGAGGAGCTGTACCCTTTCCGACGTCCGTGAAACGCAAGCCCGAAAGTTGGCAAAAAGGTTAGACCTGAGGGTATTTTTCACACTCATTTTTTTGTTTTTTTTTATTTGTATTATCTATTGAGTATTGCTTGCATGATTGTCATGTTGAAATGCATGTTGTGGCCCTTGAGTAGATAAATATGCATGAATTATGAGATGTTGTATGTTGTGGCTTTGGAATAAAATAAGAGATGTGTCAGCTCTCGCGGTATATCGGATGGAAACCCGGACATAAATTTCATAGCCGATTCCGAAAGGACGGCAGTATGATCTGTACTCGGGATACAACTCCACGTACCGCTTGAGTAAACGGCACCCTCTTTTTTTGTGTTGCTTTGGTTTATTTATTTTTACGTCACTTGAATTCTGCATGTTGCTTATTTATGCATGATTCAATCGAGCGCATGGGCTTAGTAAGTGGAATGAAAGATCCCCTACGGGGAGGGGTTAAAGCCCTTTACCACGATGCTTTGCCACGCCGGTTGATGTGTGTTCGGTTGAATGCAAGATACGTTCAATCGGGCATACTAAGTTTGATATTATTACTTTTAATTCTTTGTATGCATGATTCAATCGAGCGCATGGGCTTAGTAAGTGCAATGAAAGATCCCCTATGGGGAGGGGTTAAAGCCCTTTACCACGATGCTTTGCCGCACCGGTTGATGTGTGTTCGGTTGAATGCAAGATACGTTTAATCGGACATACTGAGCTTGACATTGTTGTCTTTATTCTTTGTGTTGCATGCATCAGGTCTGGTTCCGTTCGAACGCGTTCTTGAACGCTACACGAATGCGAACCTTCTGTTTACCATTCGAACGCATTTTCGAACGCTACGCGAACGCACACACACTTTCTTAGTCTCATCATGCATCAGGTCTGGTTCCGTTCGAACGCGTTATCGAACGCTATACGAACGCGAACCTTCTGTTTACCGTTCGAATGCGTTCTCGAACGCTACACGAACACACACGCACTTTCTTAGTCTTCTCATACATCAGGTCTGGTTCCGTTCGAACGCGTTCTCGAACGCTACACGAACGCGAACCTTCTGTTTACCGTTCGAACGTATTTTCAAACGCTACGCGAACGCGCACCCACTGAACTGAGTCTTTTTCATCAGATTTCATACATAGTTTTCCTAGTAGCTATCCCCACATGTATGAATACAATGTGTTTAATGTATTACAATTCATATACCTATGTCATGATAACATTTGATATTATTTCTTGTTGTATATCGGATGGAAACCCAGACATAAATTCCGTAGCCGATTCCGAATGGACGGTAGTATGGTCTGTACTTGGGATACAATTCCACGTACCACTTGAGAAGGTGCTCACGTGTGTGCTTGTGTGGTTAGTATGTGTGCTTGTGTTTTCTTGAATACAATATGCCAATGAAGTTGTATGTTTGTCGCTCCTTTGATGTACTTCCAAGCATGCAATCTTAGATGTGAAATATATGTGTAAGTTTTATTTTGTACATGTGAATTTAGAAGCATGATACTCTTGGAAATAAGTGCTACTTAAGCCTGATTAAATCCATAAATCCTTTCATTACAAGTGGCATAAGTAAAGGACCATTCTGAACCCAACGGTTTGAGGTCTTCCCTTGCGAGGGGTGAGTGCAGCCTTAAATCTCATTTTCCCGGTTCACACCGGGTGGCGACTCCATTATTCTCCGGTTTAGTCCCCCGTGGCTACTCCGTACTCCCGACCGGGCCGCGAGCCCGGGACAGCATGCGTCGCCCAGTTCCTGTGTCCTACAACCACTTAAGCTAATACATTCGGACGTTTGCAGACCGATGAATGTAAAAGCCCGAGGTGGTTATGAATACTTCGTCACATTCATTGACGATTATTCAAGATATGGGTATGTCTACCTAATGCATCACAAATCAGATACCTTTGAAAAGTTCAAGGAGTATCGTGCTGAGGTTGAGAACCAATTAGGTAAGACAATCAAAACTCTACGATCAGATCGTGGAGGGGAATACCTCGGCAGAGACTTCGATGAATTCTTAGTTAAGCATGGGATAGTATCCCAGCTCACAACACCTTGAACACCACAGCAAAATGGTGTGGGAGAAAGGAGAAATCGAACCCTACTAGACATGATGAGATCTATGTTTAGTTATAGCTCACTACCGAGTTCGTTCTGGGGATATGCACTGCAAACTGTAATGCATATCTTTAATGTAGTTCCATCTAAGTCTGTTCCTAAGACTCCCTTAGAGTTGTGGAATGGTCGTAAAACTAGTTTACGACATTTCCGCATATGGGGGTGTCCAGCACATGTGCTGAAGAATAAGACTACAATGTTGGATCCACGTTCTAAGGTGTGCCTATTTGTAGGCTATCCTAAGGAGACTAAGGGTGGATTCTTCTACAGTCATGATGATAACAAAGTGTTTGTATCGAAAAATGCTACGTTTCTAGAGGAGGACTATATGAGGGATTTCAAACCTCGAAGTAAAGTGTTGCTCGAGGAGTTACTTGCTGGTTCGACCAACACGCCATTATCAACAAAAGTTGACAAATACATAGCACCTTCAACATCTGATAGTCAGATGCAAGCTCGTCAGAATAATCTACCGCCTAGACGCAGTGGGAGGGTTTTACGACAACCTGATCGCTACTTAGGGGTTGGAGAGGCACAAGTTATCGCATCCAGCGATGGCATAGATGATCCGTTGACCTACAGTAGTGCAATGGATGATTCTGAAAAAGAGGAATGGCTCAAAGCCATGAACCTAGAGATGGAGTCCATGCACTCCAACTCGGTCTGGGAACTTGTAGACCAACCTGATGGGGTGAAACCCATAGGTTGCAAGTGGATCTACAAAAGGAAGAGGGGATCAGATGGGAAGGTATAGACCTTCAAGGCTAGACTAGTGGCCAATGGTTATACCCAAAAAGAGGGAGTTTATTATGAGTAAACTTTCTCGCCAATAGCCATGCTTAAATCCATCCGCACTCTTCTATCCATTGCCGCATATTATGACTATGAAATTTGGCAAATGGATGTGAAGACTGCATTCTTGAATGGCAATCTTGATGAAAGTATCTATATGATACAACCAGATGGGTTCATCGCTCAAGGTCAAGAGAAAAAGGTTTGCAAGCTGCAAAGGTCCATTTATGGACTCAAGCAGACATCTCGATCTTGGAATATAAGATTTGATGCCATGATCAAATCTTATGACTTTGAGCAGAATGTTGATGAGCTTGTGTATACAAGCGCGTCATTGACGGGAATGTGGTTTTTCTTGTTTTATACGTCGATGATATTTTACTCATTGGGAATGATGTAAAGATATTATTAGACGTGAAAACCTGGCTAGCTAATCAATTCCAAATGAAAGATTTGGGAGAGGCCAGTTATATTCTTGGGATTCAGATACTTCAGGATCACAAGAAACGACTGTTAGCTATGTCTCAGGCATCCTATATCGATAAGATCCTTGTGCGATTTGGGATGCAGAATTCCAAGAAAGGCAACCTGCCTTATCGGCATGGAATTCATTTGTCAAAGGAACAGTCTCCTAAGACACCTCAAGATGTTGAGGAAATGAGATATATCCCATACGCCTCAGCAGTTGGTAGTCTCATGTATGTTATGTTATGCACGAGATCAGACATCTATTTTGCAGTGGGAGTAGTCAGTAGGTTTCAGTCAAACCCAGGATTGGATCACTGGGTGGCTGTGAAACACATTCTCAAGTATCTTAAGAGAACGAGAGATTATATGCTTGTGTATTCCGGTGAGGATATGATCCTAAGGGGATATACAGACTCTGATTTTCAGACAGATGTCAATTCTAGGAAATCTACATCTGGATCAATGTTCACCCTATATAGTAGGGCCATAGTATGGCGGAGTATAAAGCAATCTTGTATTGCTGACTCCACCATGGAGGCTGAATATGTAGCAACTTGTGAAGAAGCTAAGGAAGCAGTCTGGCTCCGTAAATTCTTGGGAGATCTGGAAGTTGTTCCAGATATAGATAGACCACTCACACTCTATTGCGATAATAGTGGTGTGGTGGCAAACTTCAAAGAACCAAGAAGCCACAAGAGGGGAAAGCATATAGATAGGAAATATCATCTCATTAGGGAGATAGTGCAGAGAGGAGACGTTACTGTCACAAAGATTGCATTCGTAGATAACCTGGCTGATCCATTTACAAAGACCTTGCCGGCTAAAGTTTTTGATGGTCACCTAGATGGTCTAGGATTACGAGACATGTCCCATTTACTCTAGTGCAAGTGGGAGATTGTTGGAATGTATGCGTTAGAGCTACATATGATGTAAACGGTTTTATGTGTTCTGAAATAAAACAATGCATTATTCATTTATCAAATTGTTTGTTTAATTTTCGCATATTATATATCATCTTAAATACCCTAGATTGCTTATGTTCCTTCAGACTTAGTGTATGAGTATCATACACAAGAGGATTTAAGTCTGAAGTTAGTAATCTTAAATAGTCCATAGAGAGCAAACAAAGCGGGTACTTTGTTTGTGGTTTATCTATAGCTGCGGTCCATTCTATATTTGTATGGCGATCTTGATCCGGATCGTCCATGTAGAGTCATGAGAATGGAGGCACCTTGTATGATGCGATCATATAGGACTGGACCCAGATGGAAATGACATTCTTATAATATTCGTTAGACTAAGAAAGTCATTTCGATCTAATAGATGGTCATAAATAGATAGATCTTAATCCTGAGTGTACTACGAACTCCTACATGGTAGGCTATGTCCTTTGATTTACAAAGGTGAGGTTGGTGTAGCACTCCCGACCAATAGCTACGTACTTTGGGGACACAGTTTTTTTTGTAGCTGGGAATGTTTTACATAGACATGGAGTTCACTCCTTCTTGCTAGAAGTATGTGAGTATCTTTCTTAAGGGTTGATTCGGTACCTGAACGATTTGAGCGCTCAAGTCTCTCTATTACGAATAGAAATATTAAAATTCATAATAGTTATGAATAAATCGTTCATTAGAGAATCAATGGTACTTAAGGTAAAAAAAAATTAGAGGGGTATAACGGACATTATGACCCGACTCTAATTACAAGATACTCATGAAGGGTCAATTCGTATGAAATGACTATATCGATGGACAACGACTTAGTTCGACTTAATATATCATATGCGGCAACGAGAGTGCAACTTCGGGTTTTTAGTGGAATAACCCGGAGTTAATAATTCGGAATATCTAATTAAGAGCTTAATTAATATTTCGAGATTATTGGAGCTCGGAACCGTAGGTCCATTTGGTCCCCGTGCTAGCTCGATTTACTATAACGGATTTAGTATAATTGGATAGTCCAATTATATACTCACAAAGGTATAAATATTATTAATATGATTAATAATATTATTTGTCACACTTACAACTATATATTAAAAGTTAATATATGATTTATATAATAAATGATTATATGATAATTATTTATTGCTAGTAATTAAATTATATATGATATAATTTAATGAAGGCTAATATTGGAATTCCAAATTTGGGTTTTGGAAACCTTTGAATTAAATTTGGAAGTTACATCTTTTTAAAAGGTAGTAACTCTATAATTTTGTAACATATATTTCAATTATGGAATTGAATACCTAATGCTACGAAATTTATCTATCATTCCTTGTAGTGGCCGAATTCCTCAAGCCATTAGGGGATGGATTTCTTTGTTTTGGAAACAAATAAAATCCTTGGCATTAATTTGGAAATTGTGATTTTCAAATTTTTTAATTGCTTATTTAATTTTGTAACATATTTTCAATAATGGTAATTGAACATTGATGTTGAAAAAAATTAAAAGAAACCCTAGCTTGGCCGAATTTGACATAGGTGGGAGGGAAGTGGTTGATTTGTTTTTGGAAACAAATTACCCTAAGTATAAAAAGAAAAGTATAATTTTTCTTTGAAAGAACTCTCATTCTAAAAACCCTAGCCACTTTTTTTTTTTTTCATTCTCTTAAAAGTTGAGAAACAAAATTGAAGAACAAGAATAAGAAAAATATTATTAGTGTGTGATTAAATCTCTAAAACGTTTAAGGATTTGTTTGTGTGTGTAGCCCACACTACTTTCCATTGGTAACGAGATATAGCTCGGAAGACTTTGTGGTGACGAACAAATCATCTTCTCATTCACTCTTATAAGTCACGGCATTGAGGAACAATAATACCTTATTGCCGCACTTCACTTGTTACAATCGGGGCTCGGTTTGTTTTGTTTTAATTCGTTTTTTTTGGGAAACACCTTGGGGACTTTTGGGACTGAGTTAGGATTGTTTTTGAGTGGAAAAATCAGACCTATATCACCCTTGCAGTTCACACAATTCAGTGGGTGATTTGTGTGCAGTTCGGTTGTGTAACGGGTCCAAAATAGTCCATTATTTCACTGCAGTTCGGGGAATATTTTGGGCACATTCCGGGGCTGAGATCTTGTCCGAAACAGAAGAAAAACTTCAGTGTATGTGCTGGTTCCATTCGGCTTTAAGGAAGGGAAAGCAGAAAAATTTTTCAAGGTCGATCCGTGTGCCTAATCGCTTCCGCTGCGCGAGGAAAGCGTTTCCTACAACATCACGCATCACATCACCTGTCACTTTAGTGATGGATGTCAAGTCACCTTTTGGTGATTGACAACCAGTCACTATTCATGATGGTGGTAGATGGAGGCATTTAATGCCATTTTTCGCTCATTTTTGCTTTTTGTTTTTTGGAAAAACAAATACCAAAAGTTTGATGGATTTTTGGTATTAGTTTTATTAGGTTTTAGAAACCAAATACAACCAACACAACTCTCCTCCTCTCTCCCTCAAACTTTCGGCCAAGGGCCAATTTTTTCTCTCATTTGTTTCTCCATTGCCGAGAACAAGAAGAAGATTTAGGAAGAATTTGTGGCAAATTTTTCCAAGTGCTAGCACAGTAAAGAGTCATCCAAATGTGATAGGGAAACAAACCCTTGAGCATGGAATCCATTGAAAAAGCTTGAAGCTTGGAGATCATTTCCATGGATGTTGACCGACAGACAAAGAGCACAAAATGGGTCATGGTCGAGAGCTTCATAGAGCCAAGCAATTTTTGTGTTTTGTCGCATCGCAAATCTAATCAATGTAAGTATGATTCCGCCATACTTCTTTATTGTATTCACATTATTTTCATTGCTTTAATGATCTTGGGACTATAGTAGAAACCCAACAATTGTATCAAGAGCCTTATTTAAGCATGAAATTGATTTAGGGTAAAATTGGGTAAATTTAATTTGAGCATGTTTGGATGAAATTGATTGTTTGAGTATGTTTGAATGATGATAACTTAGAGTTATTTGTGATCAATTTGATGAAAATTGAATTGGATCAAATTCTCCCCTAATTATTGGCTTGGCCGAAAGTTGTGTGCCCTAAATGTCATGGTGATTTTTGTTTTTTGAATCATTGGATGAGTTTGAATGACTTGGGAAATGTTGATTTATGATTTAATTGGATTAAAATCGAAATCGGACAAAAACCCTAAAATGCCATGACTTCTAAGCATGAAATGGGATTGATTTTGCTTCAATTATGTTGGACATGAATTGATAATTAGAAAGCATGATTAATTGATTAAATTGGTGTTTTGGAAATGTTGATTTAAGTAATTAATTATGGCTAATGCACTTTAGTTAATTGAATTGTGAAATTTGGAATTTTGTAATTTAATTATTTGGGCTTAAATTTGGAATTGGGCTAATAAAGTTGTATTTGGCCTTAATGGGCTTGGTTGGGCCAAGTTTGGTTTAGGTTAATTGGTTGGATCCAATTGGGCCCAAAACCATGACCATAAGGTCCAAATACAATTTAATGGGCCTTTAAATATTTTAATTGGGCCTAATGGACCTAAATTGATTTTGGCAAAATGGTGATTCCTTAATTGGGATTTGGTATTTGGGTTTGACCCATATTGACCAAAGTCCATGCCTTATAAATTAATTGAAAGATCATTGGACTTTAATTAAATTGACATTGGATGTTAATTGGGCTTTGAGACCCGTATTGATTAGATTTAGAATCTAAGTCGCAAAAGGCTCATTAAAAAGTGTAATTATTTAATTTGGAATTAAATAAAGAATTAGTATTGAATACAAATTAAATTGGATTTAATGTTGTAGTTTGATATAATTTGAGAATTTGTAGTTTAAGTACTTATTCTTAAAACGAGTTTGACTCGTGCAAATCAAATCGTTGTTTGAACATTGGATGGTCATTAATTTCAGATTAATTAATTGGATTAGATTGATTGATAACATGCTTTGTGTGAATACATGGATGTGATGTATGAATAATGTATATCAGATGGATATTAGATGGGTGAGGGCAATTTTGGAAATTATTGTAATAAATTTAGAATTTATTAAATTGGACATGCGTGTCCAGCCTATTACCTCTTGATTCTTTGTATTTCTCTTCTCACCTATTCCCCTCAATGTAAATGAGGTTTCTTTAGAAGTGTTATGTAATTGGGTAGAAGTAAGATTTGTGCTAGATGGAGAGAGGAAATGGAGAGATTTGTTCTAGGAACAAAGTGTTTTAAATATCCATCCGCATATCATTATTAATTTATTTACGCGTCTTTTTATGTTTTTAGAATGAATGTTTAAGGGTGTATGATGAGACCTTAACAAAGGTAATTAATTGATTGCCAATTACGCGAAAAACCCTCAACATATATTAAGCGTTTTTCCTTCCATTGAATGATTCATTCTCAAGATCCAAGATTGGCACTGGTTTGTTGGCCAAAGTCAAGACCTTTTGTCCATCGCGGATGTGTTTGAATCATGAAGGCTTTGTTTCATATCGCATGTCTTGTCCAAGTTGTGATTTGTTGGCCAAAGTCAAGATCATTTATTGTCCATCGACATCGATTACAAAGCTTTCCAAAGTCAATGGGTCCCGCTTAACTGGAATCAGTAAGTTTGTTGTGCCAAAGCCAAGGCTTAATTGATTCAGAGGAAAAAGGTTAGGAAATATATTGGATATATTGGCATATATAAGATATATGTTTCGGATTTGGATGTCCACCTACTGGATCTAGGAATTGGATGAGATCCAATTGATCTTAGAGATCTACCTAGTTAAATATCATACAGCTTGTTGGCCAAAGTCAAGGTTGTGTGTTATTTAACGGGATCCTAGCCCACTAGGAAATAAGGTTTCCCGAGTACTCGACAGAGGGTTAGAGGCTCGCCGAAAAATAGTGGGAGGCAAGTATTAAATTTGCAATTTCGTTTAGATACTTACCAATACGCGCTCATTTTAATTTTTCATCATTACTTGAATAAATATTAGTTGGACTAATATCGTTGTTTTAATTAAAACAGTTGGACTGTATTCAAACTACTTCAAATTATAGTTGATTATATAATTGGATTATAGTAATCAATATATTTGAATTTAAACAATCAAATTATAGTTGATTATATAGTTAGACTATAGTAATCATTTTATTCAATAGTACATGAAATAGTTTATTGGATAGTTGGACTATAGCAATCAAGATAACTGAAAGATTAGCGTTTAAAACATAAACCTGGGTAAAAATGTCATTAAACGGCCTTAATTTTCAGATTGGGAATAGAACCTCAGGAAAATCTTGGGAACTGAGAAGTCATTCTATTTGATAGAATGACATCCTGGGCCTAAGCCTGGAGTTGAGCAAATAGTAGAACATGATATTTGGAATATTCATGTGATGATAACTTTAGTGCTCAATCCTTTATGCTAGATACAATGACTCTTTAATTCCGTCGTCAAAATTAAGGATTAGATCATTGTACCATGATGATGAAATTAAAGATCTTCATAGATTTATTCTTAAATCTTAGAAGTACAAATTGCATTAGAAGCTCTTTAGCTCGTGTATGTCAAAGGGTACATCTGTCGAGCACTAGGTGTCGTAGATGATTGCTGACATCGATCAGCTAGGTTAGTTGGGCATTACCTACGGGGCCGAGACTGCCAAAGATTTGATCTTATAGTCTCTACCCGAAAGTTGGGGCAGGTTCATTATGAACCAAGAGTAAACTCTTGGAGAGTTGATGGCTATGCTCTAGGAGGCAAAGCCAGAGCTTCTAAAAGGGGTAAAGGCAAAATCATCACTGTCTTCTGGGAAGACAAAGGACATATCCCAAGATGTCTGCCTAAACTGTGGCAAACGGGGTCACTGAAGCATGACTGCCATATGGACAAGGCAGACATGAAGGAAGTGAAGATGGGGCAAGGCTCCGACGTTAAGTATGTTTGTCATAAACATGTTCACTATTAGTTTCAAAATTGGATTTTGATATTAGATGTGGTACATGAATATGTAGTGATGAGCAGAATCTGCTGATTAGCAGGAAACTGACTTCAGTTGAGATTGATCTGCGAATTGGAAATGGGACGAGAGTCGCTGTTTTAACCGTAGAGACCTAAGTTTAGGAACTACCCATCGGGTGGGTACTTAAATTAGGAAACTGTTACAATGTAACTAGTTTGACTAGAAATATTATCTCTATATCAGGGTTTAATCCGTTGCGGATATACCTTTATATTCTAGAACACTAAAGTGTTTTATTTTATAAAAATGATATTGAGATAAACATATTAGATGTGAATAACAGTATTTATATTTTGAATATAAATGAATGTCAAACGTATAACATGACAAACAAATAGCTCAAACTGATTTAATCAGTTGAGACTTATAAGTGGCATTGTTGTCTGGGACACATTAAACAAGACTCGTATATCCACAATTTTGAAGAGTGCATACTAGGACAGATTTGATTCTATTCAAATAATGTCTACGAATCTAGTTTAATAGGCAAAGTGCCTAATACACCTTTTACTTGGTAAAAGTGCAAATGCCATCGATCTGTTATCCCTCGTTCATAGTGACGTAAGTGGGCCCATGTCTAGCTAGGCTAGAAGTGGATATGAACGCTTCGTAACCTTTATGGATGTGCCATCGCATTATGGTTATGTGTTTCTTTCGAAACACAAATCGAAAACTTTTGATAAATTCGAGGAGTTTCGGAACGAAGTAGACAGAAAGATCGGCTAAAATATTAAACCATCACGATTGGACCATGATGAAAATACTTAAGCAATAAGTTTCTCAATAATTTGATAGGGTATAGTATTCTTTCAATGTAGACTCCTCCCGGAACACCTCAATTTGAGCGGTGTGTCCGAACGGAGAAACCAAATTTTGTTAGACATAATAAGGTTAATTATGAGTCGCTTTGAGCTACCATTTTCCTTCTAGGGATACGCATTTAACAGTGAAAAACTTATATTGAATAAGGTTCCATGAAAATCTGTTTGACAGATTTTATATTAGATATGAACAGGAAAAAAACCGGGTTTTCTTATTCCTGAAGATTTGGGTATGCTGGGCATATGTTTGGATGATACCAAACTAGAACCCAAATCGGATAAGTGCCTAAATAGTAGGTTATCCTAGGGAAACCAAAGTATAGTACTTATACAACTCACAAGAGAACAATTTAATTGTTACTCTCTATGCGGTTTTCCTAAGAGGAATACCTATATGCAGTGGTGAGTGGGAGGAAAGTAAAACTCGATGAAAATCGGAGTAATACTGTTCTAGGCACCGATTCCTTAATGGAACACAAACAGTTCATCAAGGATGACACTGTACCAATAATCTTCGAATACACAAGGACCGCGTAAGTCGGAGAGAGTCAGAAAATAACCTAGGAGGTATGGGTTTCTGATCTCGCCTCATAAAGATGTCAATCTTATTGAGGAATACGAACAGACTACGTATGAGGAAGTGATACAAGGTATCGACTACCTATTTATGGCAAAGTGCCATGATGTCCGAAATGGATTCCATGTATACCAACTAAGTTTGGACACTAGTTGATGTACCAGAAGGCATTGTGCTTATTGGTACTATATAGGTCTTCAAGGAAGACATACATGGATGGCAACATACCAACGTACAAAGCTAGGCTTGTAGCGAAAATGTATCGTTATCAACATTATGTCGATTATGACGAAACCTTTTACTTGTTGCCATGGTTAAATCCATTTGGATAATGCTTTCTGATGTTGCATGTTTCATTCATAAAATATGACAGCTGAACGTCAAAATCGCTTTCCTTAATGGAAACCTTTTTGAGGATGTTTACAACATCCTGATGGTTTTGTCGTACCAAAACAGGAAAACAAGGTTTGCAAGTTAATTCGATCTATTTATGGGTTGAAGCAAGCATTGCGTTCTTGGAACTATATCGTTTTGATGTAATCATAATGGTGTATGATTTAATTCAAAACGAAAATGATTCTTGTGTATATAAGGAAGTTAGTAGGAGCGCACTGACAGTGACTGTCCTATAAAATGATGATATATCATTTCTTGGAAATGATATTCCCATAATACAATCAGTGAAAGCTTGGCTTTCATGAAAATTCTCCGTAGAATACTTGGGAGAGACAACCTTTATTCTAGGAATAAAGATCTACTGGGATAAATCTAAAGATTGTTGGCACTCTCTGAGAACTCGTACATTGAAATAAATATACGCGACCTGGTGTCTCATATGCTTTGAGCATATGGAGTCACAATCAGGCCAATCCAAGTGATAGTCACTGGATTGATGTTAAGAACATCCTTAAGTATCTTAGATGATCTAAGGATGCTTTCTTAAGCTATGGAGAATGAGAACTTGAAGTGATTGGGTTCACCATTGCAAGTTTCCTAACCGATAAAAATGACTATAAGTCGTAATATATGATACTATATAGTTTGAATAATGGAACAGTGAGCTGGAAATCTTCCTAGCAAGATACTGTTACCGAATAAACAACAAAAGCGGAATATTGCTGCAGTTGAGGCAGCAATAGAATCCATTTGGATCTTAATAATCCTAATTAGATTAGGAGTAGTTCTGTTAGCAGCTGGATCTAAGTATATACTTTAACTATTCATCTGATTCGTTCGGATCATACATCGTTGCGATGTGATGATCGAATAAATCACATCAGATGATAACTTTACAAATCCACTGATGAAAGCAGTTTCTCAACAGAAGTTTGAGTGACCCGTACATAGTTCAAGTGTAGGACACTTGAGTGATTTGCTATAGGCCAAGTGGGAGATTATTGGACAATTATAACCCATAGCATCACTATTTGTACAGAACATGGTGTTGTTGTACAAATTAACTATGTGACAAAGGAAATTGCTCTTTTATCATTTGTAATTAGATTACCGGGATATATAAATGATAAAAGTCCATATGATTAGTTCCGGATTGATAAGAAATGAGACAGTATCAATCCATGAATGTTTAATCATTAAAACATCCCTAGTCGGAGTATTATCGAGATTGGACATCGATAATGCGGAATAGACTAGTATTGCACTTGTGCGTGTTATGGGAGCATAACATCATAGTTCTCATATATTTGGGTATTGGATACTCATGCAAGTGTAATAAGAGGTTGTGTTTACTGATGGTACGGAAACAGCTTCGCTCTGGATAGACCCCTCGGAATTCCATTGGTAGTATGACTATGTGTTTATGGAAGTCCGAATCAGGGTAGGTGTATTTGGTTTTAACCTGAGACTTGCACCGCTAATACTTACGACAATCAATATACTTTGGTTTTGGTCGTTTAGGGCTTTAACCGGTTCTGTGTACGCCTCTTCTGGGTATATTGAGAATCGTAGTGTATTGGGTGTGATGTCAATATGGAAGTATCACTCCAGTCATAGTGGAGATGATGGTCACGTAGGATACGGAACTAGTACTATTTAGTATTGCAGTCATCAGGATAATATGACTAGGTCATGATTATCCGATTATAGAGACTAGTTACCAGAGATTCGACATGTGCTTCGTACGAGGCAGACATAATTCCAGCCCAAGGCCTAACACGTGACATCAGATACTAGATCGCAATACGCAATACTACGTATACTACGCCTGATATAGATTACATATTCCTTTAAGAATATTTCTGGAGAATTGGGTAGGCACGGTGCTTTGCTAGAAGCCAACCATGTCTTGTAAATCGGTAAAAACGTAGTACTATGTACGTACGTGTTCAGATAGTCTGACAACCGGATTTACAGCCAACATATCCGGGGATCTCATGGGTCGCTTCCTGAAGATTCACCGATGACGTATGACTCGTACATTATTAATCTGTGATTATTTATAAGAGAGAGAAAATTAATCTATGATTAATTACAAAGATATTTTATCTGGGATAAAATATTATTTAAAGAGAGAAAACGATTAATTTGGAATTAATCGATAAAATAATATATTCGATATATTATACGAAATTAGATTTCGACGAGGAATTAAAATTATATTTTAATTCGGGCGAACGAGTTAATTTAGAATTAATTCGCTAGCGATGTGAATAGTAATTTTGCTAGGCATAATTATTTAATTAAATTTGATTTAATTACGTCGCAATGGAAAATTCATTAATTCAGAATTAGCGAACCCGAGCCCGGGAGTGTTTGCGGGCCCACTCGCATTTCGAATCGAGTGGGGCCCACAAGTCACATCACGCGTCACATCACCTGTCACTTTAGTGATGGATGTCAAGTCACCTTTTGGTGATTGACAACCAGTCACTATTAATGATGGTGGTAGATGGAGGCATTTAATGCCATTTGTCCCTCCTTTTTGCTTTTTGTTTTTTGGAAAAACAAATACCAAAAGTGTGATGGATTTTTTGGTATTAGTTTTATTAGGTTTTAAAACCAAATACAACCAACATAACTCTCCTCCTCTCTCCCTCAAACTTTCGGCCAAGGGCCAAATTTTTCTCTCATTTGTTTCTCCATTGCCGAGAACAAGAAGAAGATTTAGGAAGAATTTGTGGCAAATTTTTCCAAGTGCTAGCACAGTAAAGAGTCATCCAAAGGTGATAGGGAAACAAACCCTTGAGCATGGAATCCATTGACAAAGCTTGGAGCTTGGAGATCATTTCCATGGAGGTTGACCGAAAGACAAGGAGCATAAAATGGGTCATGGCCGAGAGCTTCATGGAGCCAAGAAATTTTTGTGTTTCGTCGCATCGCAAATCCGATCAATGTAAGTATGATTCCTCCATACTTCTTTATTGTATTCACATTATTTTCATTGCTTGAATGATCTTGGGACTATAGTAGAAACCCAACACGAACAAACTCAAGGGCGCTGAGAACTTCACCGATTGGGATTGGGATTTGAGGATTGTCCTCGATTCCGAGAAGTTGGGATATGTCTTGAAGGTCCACTGCCCCTTGCTGTGGCAGAGGACGCTACACCGGAAGAACCAGAAGACTTCCAAGCTTGGAAGGATGACGATTTAAAAGTTAAATCATACATCTTAAGTTCGCTTTCACTGGGACTCAAGAAACAATACTATGGCATGTCAGATGCGTATAATATGATGACACGTTTAAGAAAATCGTTTGAGAACCAAGAACAAGTTGTTGTTCATAAGGTCGCAATGGAACTGTTCCATGCTCGATTGGATGAGGGGCAAGCTGTTAGCCCGCATGTTCTTCTGATGATCGATTTGATCGATCAATTGAGGTAACATAATATCATTCTGAATGAAATTCTCGATAGGAGTGTCATTCATGGTTCACTCCCAGCTTCTTATCGCCAGTTCATAATGTACTTCAACATGAATGGGATTATCTGTACCTACCAAGAGTTGCATAAGATGTTGCTCACGGTGGAAGATGACCTCAAGAAGGGAGTACCGACTCACCCTCTGAGACCTACTTCACTTTCTACTTCTTCCCATACATGGTCAAAGGGAAAGAAGAAGAAAGGGAAGAAGAAGAAGGGTTTCAGTCCTCAACCACATGCAAAGCTAGCAAAGCCCAAGAGGGCTTCTGATGACAAGTGTCATCACTGTATCAAAGTCGGGCACTAGAAAATGAATTGTCCTGACTACATTGCCCAGTTGAGGAGGGAGAGAGCATCTACATCAGGTACATTTATTTTTCCAGTTATTGATATATCTTTGGCTTGTGAAGCCATTACATCCACCTGGATATTAGATTCTGCTTGTCCTATTCACATTTGCAATTCATTGGAGGTGCTGAAGGAAAGTAGGAAACTGAAGCCTGGAGAGATGCATTTGCGATTCGGGAGTGGAGACTCACTGGATGCAGTTGCAGTGGGAGTATGCGAGATCTCTTTACCGAAAGTGACACTTTTGTTATATGACTGTTATTTTGTACCTGAATGTGTAGCTAATATTATATCTCTTTTTGTATTGCATACAGAAGGCTATCGTATTAATATTAAGAACTGTTCTTTATATTTATATGATAAACGTAATATTCAGATCCTTTGTTGTCCAAATAAGCATAGCCATTATACATTGCAAACTTCAAAAGATATTTTGAATACTGGAATTAATAAACGTAGTTTACCTATTGTTAATAATACTGAACTTTGGCATATGCGGCTAGGTCATATAGGCGTTAAATGCCTTACCCAATTGGTTAGGAATGGTTTGATACCAGATTTTACCATTGAATCCTATCAAACTTGTGAATCGTGTATTCAGGGTTAGATGAACAAAGCCCCATTTTCAGGTGTTGGACACCGTGCCACTAACTTACTGGAACTCATACATTCCGATGTATGTGGTCCATTAAGTCAGACTGCTCACAGTGGTTATTCGTACTTCGTTACCTTTACTGATGATCTGTCACGTTAAGGTTATGTCTATTTGATGCGACATAAATCGGAAACCTTTGAAAAGTTCAAAGAGTTCCGAAATAAAGTAGAAAAACAAACGATTCAACATATTAAATGCATTCGATCTGATCGAGGGGGAGAATATATGAGTGGTGCGTTCATTGATTATATGAAAGAGAATGGGATTCTCGCTCAATATACTCCTCCAGGTACTCCACGGCACAATGAAGTGTCTAAGATATGAAATCGGTCTTTATTGGATATGGTCCGGTCGATGTTGAGTTTCACAGATTTGCCTTATTTCTTATGGGGCTACTCTCTTTTAACATCTGCACATCTTTTGAATAATATTCCTTCAAAAGCTGTTCCTACGACTCCGTATGAGATATGGTTCGGTAGGAGACCAAATCTTAGTTACATTAAGGTTTGGGGTTGTCCTGCCTATGTTAGGGTGACTCAGCAAGATAAGCTTTCGCCTCGAGGGCAAAAGTTTAGGTTTTTCGGATATCCTTTGAATACGAGGGGGTATCTTTTCTATGATATCGAGCATCAAAATGTGTTCGTAGCTCGCATCGCAAAATTTCTATAAGTAGATTTTTTGTCAGAAGGTGGTAATCATAGACAGGTTGAACTTGATGAAGTCCAACCTGAAAATAACGAACCAACGGAGGAACCTGAAGTTCAAGTAGATGAAGGACCTTCAACACACACACTCTGTAGGTCAGAAATGGTATCTAGACCTCATGAATGCTTGTATTTGATATAAGAAAATAGTCTAGATGTTCTTTTAGTTGAAGAGACGGATCCTTTTACCTATAGAGAATCGATGTTGGACATCGAATCCTTGAAATGGCAAAGTGCCATGAAATCGGAGATAGACTCAATGCATGAGAATCAAGTTTGGGACTTGGTTCCGCTTCCCGAAGGAATTTTTCCTATCCGTTGTAAATGGGTTTACTAGAGGAAGCACGGGCTTGACGGTAAGGTTGAAACTTACAAGGCCCGACTGGTAGTAAGAGGTTACATGCAGCGACCTGGCGTCGACACAATGAAACTTTTTCACCTGTAGCAATGCTTAAGTCTCTTCGGATTTTGCTTTCTATAGCTGCGTATCATGACTACGAGATTTGGCAAATGGATGTCAAAACGACTTTTCTAAATGGATTTCTTGATGAAGAAATCTATATGGAACAGCCGGAAGGTTTTGCGTCCAGCGAAAACTAGGGTATGGTATGTAAGCTTAAGAAGTCCATTTATGGACTTAAACAAGCTTCACGAAGTTGGAATCTTTGATTCGACGAGATTATTAGATGTCTCATTTTCTCAAGAATTTGGAAGAATCATGTGTGTATCATAAGGCCGGTGGGAGCATGGTCGTATTTTTAGTCCTATATGTTGATGACATCCTAATCATTGGGAATGATTTAGGTATGTTACAAAGCGTCAAAGCGTACCTCTGTAAGAATTTCTCCATGAAGGATCTGGGAGAAGCTTCCTATGTTTTAGGGATAAAACTCTATAGAGATAGACAAAGGAGGCTAATTGGGTTATCCCAATCAACGTACATAGATAAGATCTTGGAACTGTATAATTTTGGTAACTGTAAGACAACAAACATACCGTTCAGACATGGGATTCATCTTTCAAATAAGATGAGTCCACAAACAGAAGATGAGAAGGTTAGAATGTCTAACCAACCTTATACTTCGTGTTTGGGTAGCATAATGTATGCAATGTTATGTACAAGGCCTGATATTAGTTTCGCTGTTAGCATAACTAGTCGATATTAGTCCAATCTAGGTAATGACCATTGGATGGCCATTAAACATATCCTGAAGTATCTAAAAGGTAGTAAGGATAAGTTAATAATTTATGGAGGAAACGAATTGCAAGTTAACGGGTATACGGATTCTGATTTCCAATCGGATCCCGTTGATAGAAAGTCTACATCTGGATTTGTATTTACCCTTAACAGAGGTGCAGTTTGTTGGAAGAGTTCCAAACAGGGGTCAACAGCAGATTCCACCACTGAGGCGGAATATATTACAGCTTCTGAAGCTGCAAATGAGGCTGTATGGATAAAGAACTTTATCACAGAAATAAGAGTTTTCCCAAGTATCGAGAATCAGATTCCATTATACTGTGATAATACTGGAGCCATTGCACAAGCAAAGGAACCGATGGCACATCAGAAGTCGAAGCATGTGGAATAAAAGTACCACATCATTCGAGAGATTGTGTCGCGAGGGGTGTTGTGTTCCTAGAACATGCCAATGATCTTCTAATATGAAATGGTGTGTGAATAATCAAAATAAGAATGTAGAATTAAACTTACATTGATTGGCTTGATGGATGTAGTTCAAAACTTTTGTATGAATGTTGAGCTTCAAGCTTCCAAATTGTGTTCCAAACTCAAGGGATTAGTTTCCCTAACACCTTGAATGACTCCTTGAATGTGCTAGCAAGAAGAAATTTTGAAGCAAAATTTCCAAGGGGGAGGATGATGCCTTCGGTAATGGCTTGAAAGAGAGAGAGAGAAATTTTTGTGTTGTCTATTTTTAATTTCTAAAAGTCAATACACTTTTTACCAAAATCAAATTTGGTATATGTCTTTCAAAAATCAAGCTAATGTGTTTTACAAGTTACCAATAAATCATCACCAACTTTTATCATGAAAAATGTGACTAAAGTTGACTAATGATATAAGTTGTTGGGCCCCACTTTAAAATTCAAAATTCGAGTGGGCCCCCTTAACACATTTCGGGCTCGGGTTCGTTTAATTTTGAATTAACGAATTTACCGTTGTGACATAATTAAATCCAATTTAATTAAATAATTATGCATTGTAAAAATATTATTAAAGTCGCTTACGAATTAATTCAAAATTAATTCGTTCGCCCGAATTAAAATCAAATTTTAATTTCACTTTGAAATCTAATTTCATTTAATATATGGAATATATTATTGAATTGATTAATCCCAAATTAATCATTCTCTCTCCTATTCGAATTTTATCCCAGATAAATTCTTGCCGTAATTAATTCTAGATTAATTTTCTCTCTCTCATAATTAATCCCACATTAATTTTATTCGAGTCAAACGTCATCGGTGAATCTTTGGGAAGCGACCCATGAGATCCCTGGATATGTTAGCAGTAAATCCGATCGTCAGACTATCCGAACACGTGCGAACCCGGTACCACGTTCTTACCGAATTACAAGACATGGTTGGCTTCTAGTAAAGCACCGTGCCTACACAATTCTCCAGAAATATTCTTTTAAGGAATACATAAAATATACCCGGCTTAGTATACTAAGTATTGCGTATTACGATCCAGTATCGGATGTCACATGCGAGGCCTGGGGCTGGAATTGTGTCTGCCCCGTACGAATCATATATCGAATCACTAGCAACTAGTCTCTTTAATCTGATAATCATGACCTTATCATATTATCCCGATAGTTGCAACATATTAGAGTACCAGTTATGTATCCCCGCATGATCATCATCTCCGTATGATTGAAGTGACACTTCCATCTTGACATCACACCCAATACACTACGATTCTTAATAAACCCAGAAGAGGTGTACACATAACCTGTTAAAGCCCCAGACGACCAAAACCAAAGCGTACTGATTGTCGCAAGTATTAGTGATGCAAGTCTCAGGTTAAGACCAAATACACCTACCCTGATTCGGATTCCCATAGACACATTGTCATATTACCAATGGGATTCCTATGGGTCTATTCAGAGCGAAGCTGTTTCCGTACCATCAGTAAACAGAACCTCATATTACACTTGCATGAGTATCCAATACCCAAATATATGAGAACTATGTCATTACGCTTCTATAACGCGCACAAATGTAATATTAGCTTATTCCGCATTATCGATGTCCAGTCTCGATAATACTATGACTAGGGATATTTAATGATTAAATCTTTCGTGTATTTATACTGTCTCATATCTTATTAATCCGGAACTAATCATAAAGACTTTTATCATTTATATATTCAAGTAACCTAATTACAAAATGATAAAATAGCAATTTCCTTTGTCCCATAGTTAATTTGTACAAAAACCACAATGTCTTTTACAAATATTGATGTTATGGGTCATAATTGTCCGACAATCTCCCACTTGGCCTATAGCCAATCACTCAAGTATCTAACACCTGAACTATGTACATGTCGCTCAAACTTTTGCTGAGAAATAGCCTTCGTTAGCGGATCTGTAATGTTGTCATATGATGCGACCTTCTCGATCTTCACATCGCCATGATGTATGATCTTACGAATCAGATGGAAACGTCGAAGTACATGCTTAGATCATTGATGAGACCACGGTTCCTTAGCCTGCGTCATAGCCCCATTATTGTCATAATACAAAGGAACGGGCTCAGCTGCTAATGAAACTACTCCTAATCCAATTAGGAATTTTCGGATCCAAACTGCCTCAGCTGCAGCGATATATTCTGCTTCTGTTGTTGAATCGGAAACAGTCTCTTACTTGGATGATTTCCAGCTCACTGCTCCGTTGTTTAAACAAAATATGTACCCAGATTGTGACTTACAGTCGTCTTTATCGGTTTGGAAACTTGTATCGGTAAACCCAGTTACCTCAAGTTCTCCATCTCCATAGACTAAGATAGCATCATTAGTTCGTCTAAGATACTTAAGGACGTTCTTAACCGCAACCCAGTGACCATCACCTAGATCGGCCTGATAGCGACTACACATGCTCAAAGCATACGAGACATCAGGTCGCGTACATATCATGGCATACATGATCGATCCGAATGCAGAAGCGAACAGGATCTGACTCATGTTGTCTCTCTCATCTTGAGTTTTAGGACACATGTCCTTAGATAGAGAGACGCCATGTGACACTGGAAATAGTCCCCAGTTAGATTGATCCATGTTGAATCTCTTCAACACTTTGTCAATGTATGTGCTCTGGGAGAGTCCAAACAGCTTTCTAGATCTATCCCGGTAGATCTTTATTCCCAGAAGAAAGGCTGCTTCTCCCAGATCTTTCATGGAGAATTTTAATGAAAGCCAAGCTTTCACCGATTGTAGCATGGGAATGTGATTGCCAATAAGCAATACATCATCAACGTAAAGGACAATGAATGTTAATGTGCTCCCACTAACCTTCTTATATACACAAGGATCATCCTCGTTTTGAATGAAATCATATTCTTTTATGATCTCATCAAAACGTTGGTTCTAAGAATGTGATGATTGCTTCAATCCATAAATGGATCGATTTAACTTGCAAACCTTGTTTGCATGTTTTGGTATGACAAAACCGTCAGGCTGTTGCATATAAACATCCTCCAAAAGGTTTCCATTAAGGAAAGCGGTTTTGACGTCCATCTGCCATATTTCATAATCGAAATATGCAGCAATAGTAAACATTATCCGAATGGATTTAATCATGGCAATAGGTGAATCTTTAATGAAATTTTTTCAAAATACATAACGATCGTCCACTATGCAGTCGAGCATATAGACTGGACATTGTACGGACCATGCCGATAGGGTAGTGGGCCAGCCATTTTCTGATGGTCTGGACCCAATAACAAGCGCTCTGTCCATGCCGGAATGAAACATATACAAGCTCCACAGAAGGTCAAAAATATAAAATCATCAAGCACCGTGACAGAAATAGATTTTCGAGCATCTCGGCAGAAATAAATTTTACAGTTTAAAAACATCAAAATCATTTTCGAGCACCGAAACGGAAATATATTATCAAGCATCTCGACGGAAACATATCTATAAATAAATAAAAACATGAAAACGTAAATCAAGCATCGAGGCGGAAACACTTTCTTTATTCTTTATAATCAAAATCAAAACCTCTAAAACTGTATTTCTTTCTTCTTTCATTACCTTTCTCTTTTCAAAACACTTTTATGCCAAAAATCAAATACCAAGTTTTCAAAACATGAGTCAAAATATATGTTCACATTTCAGACTATCAACATCATAGAATTACTCATACCTCAAAACACCTGGAATTCATATTACTTACTTATACATATACATATATAAACCACATACTTTTAACTTAATATACCTATACACATACATATATATTCATAGCATACACACATCTACTGACAATCCGAATCATCCATATCAATCAAGGTCATAGAACATCATACTATATACCATAAATCAATTAGCAAACATAAGACCTATATAGTCTATATATAGAAGAAAACTTACTCAGACGATCGGATACCCTGTAGCTGTAGTCACTTGTTGGGAAGCGGTCATGAGTGCGCAGCGGAAAATTATGATGCCGCTATCCCTTTGCCCAAGACTCATTTGTTTTGATTATTCTACAAGCCTATGCATGTTACTATATATTCTAAGCATAAAAACTCATAAAACATGCAAAGAACATAAACCTAAACATGCTAACTATCATAAGAACTCTAATTAAAATAAAGAAGGAAAAAGACTTACTTGAACCGAAGACTCCTCCAGTCCTCCCTCCAATCTACAAGTTTTTCTCGAACTCAGCAAGCTCTTCCACGTTCCAAAGAGCCACCCAAGTATGTGGCCTCCAAAGGTGCACACACCAAAGCCAAAACCCAACGGCAAGACTACGCCTTGAGTGCACGGGTATTTTGCCCTTGGTGTTAGCCTAAGCAAATACCTCAAAACTTTTAACTTGAGATTCCTCTAGTCAATTAGACTTAAGGATCCTCAAAATTAGTGGCTTACTCTTAAACTTTAGAGTTGCTCACTTATATAAACCCAAGATATGAAAGGTTTTGGTGTGTGAAATTTATAAAGAATTCTTTGGGTTTATATAGGTGCTCCAAAGACAACAAAATTAATTAAGAATCCGATGTGGGATAAATGCTAATTTAATCTTAGCCATTGGATCTTAATTTAGTGGTTTAATGAGATTATAAAACCCTAATAAGAGTTTGGGCCGAATTGGAATTCAAAACAAATAACAAATAAAAAAAAAATGAAGCGCCATCTGCGCCCCTTTTTATTTATTTATTTATTTATTCCAATTCCCAAAATGCCCTTATCGTCATTCACCAATCCTTAAACCACTATGGAACCTCATAAATGATCTGTTCAATAATTAAACACATTAGACCATTTATAAACAATTCCTACAGCAATCATATATGCTGTTAAATTTGTACTGTGCACTGTTAACCATTGATTTTGACTTTGTTGTGTGTGACCTTTTGGGTTCCCCTCAAGTTGGACATGAAATAAATCGTGATAATTTAATCGAACATAAATTATCCTCCGATCAGATGGTCGTTCGATTTCAATTACCAAGGTTGACATCTAGCAACATGTCAAGGCCCCCAAATGAGAAGGAAAGATATATACCCATTATGTATGTGATTTACATATGATACGGTCCCTCGCCTAATTGTATCCCCACCTTTTGACCTAGGGTACAGAAATTGTCTACCCATATGGTCAAAGGTATGATGCTGATAGTGTCATGAATCGTGCTAACCCAAAAATCTCACATGATTCTTCCGCTGCGGCCACAGTCTCAAGCACTGATCACACATATCAACCCGGGAACTGAAATACTATTCTTATAAGAAAATATTATCCGAGAGAGTGGCGATTCTCTGTTGTATCTTTACAAATTTCATGTGTTTCAACAAATGACCCAATCATACCCTTATGACCGGATCTTTTGAATCGGGGAAGGAGAATGTCAAATTTATTTGATCCACACATAAGATTGTAAAGACCTTAAGTCTAAGGACTAGTCATACAATCGATACATGAAAGTTCTCACAGACACATGGGATAAACACTCCATATGAAAACTTTTGACGGTCGGTTCGATGGACACGAGCAACTCATACATCCATGTGATACACCAAGCGGACTGATTTCCGCTAGTAGCCTATGAGATCGGCTACCCCACTTAAGGGCGGATCATATCATCATGCTAGTCTCTCCGCTTTGTGAACGCCCAGATTATTCACAAAACTATGACTAGGAACGTTTGAGAGTAATGATTCTCATAAGGCGTGGAAGCCATCATCTTATTACTCCAAGGATTTGCCTGATACCTGCTCGTTATGCTAAAAGCATAAGAGACATCAGGTCTTGTACATAGCATGGTGTACATGATCGATCACATTGCCGAAGCATAAGGGATCCTACTCATACGCTCTCTATCTAAAGGAATATGTGGACATTGCTCCTTAGATAATTTGATTCCATGACAAATAGGTAAATTACCACTTTTGGAATCTTCCATTTTGAATCTTTTCAAAACATTATCTATGTATGTAGATTGACAAAGTCCTAACAACCTCTTAGATTTATTACAGTAGGTCTTAATGCCGAGGATATAGGCTGCTTCTCCCAAATCTTTCATGGAGAAGTTCTGAGATAACCATTGTTTGGTGGCTTGCATCACGGGAATATCATTCCCGATGATTAATATGTCATCGACATATAATACAAGAAATACAACAGCACTCCCACTACTTTTCCTGTAAACACAAGGCTAGTCTACATTTTTGATGTAGTCAAATTCTTTGATTGTCTCATCAAATCATATATTCCAACTTCTGGAGGCTTGCTTGAGTCCATAAATGGATCGTTTAAGCTTGCATACTTTATTATGATCATCCTTAGATACAAACCCCTCAGGTTTTGTCATATAGACTTCCTCTACGAGGTTCCCATTAAGGAAAGCTTTTTTGACATCCATCTGCCAAATCTCATAATCAAAGTGTGCAGCTAGTGCCAGTAAAATTCGAATGGACTTTATCATTGCAACAGGCAAGAAGGTTTCGTCATAGTCAATTTCTTGGATTTGTCTATAACCTTTCGCCACCAACCTAGCCTTATAGGTTTGGATGTTGCCTTCTGCATCAGTTTTACGCTTGTAAATCTACTTGCAGGCTATGGGTTTTATCCCTTCTGGTGCATCCTCCAAGTCCCAGACTTGATTCTGATATATAGAGTCTATTTTCGATTTCATGGCCTCAAGCCACTTGACTGAATCAATGTCACGCATTGCTTCGTCATAACTGGTGGGATCGTCATTATCAATGACCTGATCATGTTCCTCATCAATGTGGAAACCATATCTTTCAGGCTCATATCTTTCCCTACCATACCTTCTAAGTTCATAACCTTGTGGTTGTTCCGTCGCTGCCCTTTTGAGGGGCCTGGGGTTTAGTTCTATGTTAGTTTGTTCTTCTCGTACCTCATCGAGGTCAAGTCTACTCCCACTATATTTCTTAAGAAGGAATTCATTCTCTAGAAATTTAGCATTTCGTGAGATAAATGTTCTTTGTTCATTTGGGACGTAGAACATGTATGCTCTTGAGTTCAAGGCATATCCTACAAACTTACATTTAACTGCCCTATCATCCAATTTGTTAGTTTGTGTAAGCTTAACATATGCATCACATCCCCAAACTCTTAGATAACTAAGACTATGACGTTTCTCAGACCATAACTCATATGGTGTTTGACTAACAGTCTTGGAAGGAACTTGGTTTAGTAGTAGTGTTGCAGTTTCTAAAGAAAGACCCCAAAATAAAAGAGGTAGATCCGTGTCTGGCATCATTGACCGGACCATATCTAATAATGTCTGATTTCTCCTTTCGGAGACCCCATTATGCTGTGGAGTTCCCGGAGGAGTCCACTGGGAAACAATGCCATTTTCTCTCAAGTAATCTTGAAATTCGTCGCTTAAGTATTCACCACCTCGGTCAGACCTTAGTGACTTAATACTTTTATTAAGCTGGTTTTCTACTTCAGCTTGGAAGTCTTTGAATTTCTCAAAGGCTTCAGATTTGTACCGCATAAGGTACACATACCCATATCGCGAGTAATCATCGATAAAGGTAATGAAGCAGGAGAATCCACCACTAGCTGTGACTGACATTGGTCTACATACATCAGAGTGTATGAGTTCTAATGTCTCCGATGCACGATGTCATTTACCTTTAAAGGGTAATTTGGTCATTTTACCAAGTAAACAAGACTCACAAGTTCCATAAGGTTCATATTTGAAGGGTCTGAAATACCCATCCTTATGTAGCTTAGTTAATCTTGTTTCATTGATATGATCTAAGTGACTGTGCCATAGAAGTGATTCATTGAGATTATTCGAGTTAATGTTGTATATATTAGAGGTTGAATATTCTTTGTTAGTTTGTAAGACATAGATACCATTATTCAAAATACCATCTCCATATTTTATTTCATTGAAATAAATAGAACATTCATTACAACTTATTAGGCATGAAAAGCCTTTATTACATAAAGAACAAATTGAAATGATGTTCTTTACTAGATAAGGCACATAAATACAATCTTCTAAGTCTAAAACTAAACCATTCGGCAAAACTAATGAATAAGTCCCCACGCACAATGTAGACAGTTTTGCTCCATTACCCATGCATAAGTCTACCTCCCCATGACGGAGTCTCCTACTATTTCTCAGGCCCTGCACATTGTTACACAAGTGAGTTCCACAACTGGTGTCAAGCACCCAAGTAGAAGGTTCAGAGTTTTGAGAATATAGTTCAATCATATACAACATACCTGAAACATTGGGCTTCTCGGCCTCTTGGGTTTCCCTACCTTCCTTGGATTTCAAGGATCTGTAGTCTTTCTTCTAATGACCCTTCTTTCCACAAAAGAAACATTTCCCCTTTCCTTTTTTCTTCTCCACATTACCATTGGGCTTTAGGTGATCTTGAGCCTTGGCCTGGTCCTTAATTTTCTTAGGGCCTCGTGGCTTCAGGTCCGTACCCTTAAGCATGACGGATGTTTTAAGCTCCGATTTCAAGTCCTTCTCTGCTTGCTTTATCAGATTGTGCAATTCTGCTAAAGTAGCTTCTTTATTAGACAGATGAAACTGCATAATAAAGTTAGAGAAGTCTTTTGGTAAGCACTAAAGAATTAGATCATGACCTATCTCATGATCCATGATAAACCCAAGGTTGACCAATTTTTCAATGTGGCCAATCATCTTAAGCACATGTCCACTAACAGATCCTTCCTTACACCTTGTTTGGAATAAGGCATATGACACTTGGAATCTCACGGTATGAACGGAAGTTGCATACAACTCCTTCAAGTGAAATATGATGGTTTGAGCATCCATATCATTGTGAGTTTTCTGAAGTTCGTCCGACATAGAGCCAAACATTATGCAAACTGCTTGCTCATCATCATCGACGTGTTTCTTCCAAGCATCAAATGTATTTTAGTCAGCATCTTCTGCGGGTTCAGGGGGAAATGGTCTTTCAAAAACATAGAAAATCTTTTCTTGTCGTAAGACAATTTTAAGGTTTCTAAACCAGTCATTGTAGTTGTCCCCTTTGAGCTTATGCTCATCAAGGATGGAACGAAGTGATAATCTGTTTGCCATTTGAATGTTTGTGAAATATTTTAACCCACTTGTTAAGAGGGAATGTTAAAATTAGGAATATGTATTCATTAATGTTTTATAATAACATGGGCATTTAATATTATGAAGTTTCTCCCACTCAATTGTTTTAAAATTTTAAGCAAATCACATCAACCCCAATATGATGGATTTCTTGTGGGCAAGGATCCCATTATCATCATTTCATAACTCCGACTAGGGCCGGTCATTATAAAATACGAAAATTAGGTAGTTCCCAGCCAATTTATGATATAAATCACAATTCCTTGATCATTGGGTTGGGCAATCAAACATGCAATAGCTTATGCTAGTCCTTGTGGACACCTAATCTTTGCCACTAAGTTATAAGACCACGCCTAAGGGTCGTTGCGTCTTATGACTCAGAAAAGTCAAACCATTGTCAATAGTATGATTTAGGGACAAATTGGTATTAGTCAGTCTGGTAAAGCCTAGTCCTGCCAATACGGTTTATGCCATTTGGGTCTATACTTTACAATGGGAGGCAAATTTTAGACATTAATTATTATTGAGGATTTTAGCAAGTTTAACTGAATAACTGTCAAATGGATTCCTCCATTGAAAATTCCCCAGAGGGAGGGTGGAGTTAACTCTCTTAAATACCATTACCTCTTAGGCTCTTATTGCATTGGTGACATGAATAAATAATAGATCCTCCAAATTAGTGCAACACTTTAAATATGCTTTAAGGTAAGCCTTGAGTAAATGATTATCTAGATGTCTTCACAACTTTTCCTTTTGGCTATAAAAAGGTAGTGAGTGAAGAAAGACACCAAGTCATTATCTAACTCTAGTAATACATTTGGTTAAATTAATTTTAGTTTGGAAAGTTTTATTAACGCTTTGGTCCCACCCCACTTGTATCTTTTATAATGTCTTTTATCTAGAAAGTCTCTAGATGCTTGCACCCTAAAATAATCATGCCAATTCTAATCATACATAGAGTCATCAAGCATATGAGTTTTAATATGTTGGAATTATTTTAGGCATTAAACAAATTTGATTAATATTTAATTATTATATTGCATTTTATTTTATTCAAATAAATTTACTATTCACGTTTTTTTACAGATGTGTGAATTTTATATGCAATTTCACAACTCAAATCTTAACCAAATCATGTAAAACTTGTGCCTAAAAGTAAGTTCAGGGTGTTAGATTTCCAACGAGCTTTTACACACCCAATTTCGAGTTCAAATGAGAGAGAACTAATCAAAACAAAAACGGCGCGCTGATAACACTGTTGGGAAGCGGCCGCGAGTGCGCAGCAGAAAATTATGATGTCGTTATCCCTTTGCCTAAGACCCATTTGTTTTGATTATTCTACAAGCCTAGACATGTTACTATATATTCTAAGCATAAAAACTCATAAAACATGCAAAGAACATAAACCTAAACATGCTAACTATCATAAGAACTCTAATTAAAATAAAGAAAGAAAAAAACTTACTTGAACCGAAGACTCCTCCAGTCCTCCCTCCAATCTACAAGCTTTTCTCGAACTCAGCAAGCTCTTCCATGTTCCAAGGAGCCACCCAAGTGTGTGGCCTCCAAAGGTGCACACACCAAAGCCAAAACCCAACGGCAAGACTACGCCTTGAGTGCACGGGTATTTTGCCCTTGGTGCTAGCCTAGGCAAATACCTCAAAACTTTTAACTTAAGGATCCAAGTCACTGACACCTAAACCTTTGCTCTGATACCACATCTATAACACGCCGCCAAAGACTGGATGCTACCGGCATGAGACAAGATTGAACAATCTCGATAAGACTCTGAGTTTACCAAACATTTGGCATGATGTATCCTAAAAATGGACAACCTGGATCACATTCCAGCATCAAAGGGAATCTGAGAAGACTTCAAACAAATAAAAGGACCTCAGGTCCATACAAATCTCATCAAAATCATATCCTAAGGGCTTCGCCTACATCACCTATAAACATTCAAGGGCATTTATGCCTACCACATCATAAACAATCAAAACATTTACTAATATATATATATATATATATATACACTCACACAAACAACGTGCTCAGTACGACAAATAAAACAATAACCAAAACTTTCTAAACCTTCTAAAACTTCTCCCAGGACACTTATGAGGGTGACTGCCGCTTGGGTGATCTGCGTCTCGAGCATGACTTCCAAAGCTGAATTGGTTGACCCGTCTGTTAGCCAACCTACAAAACTAGTAAACTAGTTTGGTGTGAGTTTTAAAATCTCAGTAAGTAACCATGCTACTATAAATAAATAAGTCAAACATATCAACAGATTAACATAATTACTAAATTGTTAGAATTTCAGATTTACCAACTTTTATTATCCTTTATACTTTACCATGACAAATTTTAAAATCTACATATTCACATATATTTCAATCTATTAGCCAAACATTCAAATCAAATAAAGCATCGACCCAAACATCACAAACAAGTCGTTTTACATCGAATCAATTTCCATTATATGTGACGTAGAGTCAGACTTATTATACTTTATTAAGATTAAGCATATTTGAAATATCATTAAATCGATGAAACAATCACACTTCTTTCAATTCAAAACATACTTTTCTTATATACATGCAAATACAATATCGTAATTCTTATACATATACGTACATACCATTACTACTTGGGAAACACACTTTATAACCTCTGATATTCTCATCGGTTTCAAATCATCCATTCATTTCACATAAGCATACACGATCCATACATAACATGAGTTCTATCATACACATACACTCAGAAACATTTTCGAACATCAAGCAACCAACCACGAAGCATACACAACAACCGATACATCAAAGATTATATCATTCAACAGCACATACATACGGCTGGCTTACAAACACGATGCTCGTATAGGGCTTACACATATTATGCTCGTACGAGACTCATTACCTATTTTAGAATAGGTATGAGATGAATTCTGTCTGAACATATTTGATAAGCGGTAAATATATCAATATTTACCGTACCTTTGACCTAATATTTTGTATAGATTCTTGATTTTGTGAATATTTTGATGTGTTTTGTTTTATTTTATAGATAAATAAAATAACAGGACTCTCTGGAATCAATTCAGGGCCAAAACAGTGAAAAACGGACAAAAAGGGCAAAAATGTAAATTTCCTGCTAAAATGTGTCGTGCTAAAATGCGTCGTCTGCTATCATGCACCGCTAACATGAGTCTGCCATGTGTCAACATCACAGCATATTTGCTAACATGCTAACATGCGCCTACCAAGTGTCACCATCACAATAATCATGCTAACATGTATCAGACACGTGTCATCATCTCATGCTGTCGATAATCCACATCTTTGCTGACGTCAGCGTCGCGATGTGCACACCCTTATGTGTCGTGATGCCGAGCCAATAATTCTGCCGATAGCCACGTGTCATCATCTCCCAAAGCCCGAGCCACGTGTCATCAATCTACGGCGTGTCGCGACGCGTGAGGCCATGACTTGCCTATAAATTGAGGCTGATTTCATTTGCAAATTCATTCTTTTTTCTAAGGAATTCCTTACGAATACTAAGAAGATTGTATCTTGTTTTTTTATTTACAGCTTTCTGTATTTAATTTTATTTATTTTATGCAACATTACTTTCTTTTCTTTACTTTTCAGTCTTTAATTTTACTGTTCAGCATGAGGAGGTAACTCCCCTCTGTTGGGGTTAAAGGTTAAGCTTTTATTACTAATATTTAGATTAATCTCCCTTAATTATAATATATAACCTATTTAAAACCTGACTTAATGGGATACCGCATTTATGGTCGGTTGGACTTAATAAAATTGGTTTTAACCGGACTAAATTGGATCTGCCTTTATGGTCGGTTGGAATTAATCTTAAATCTGACTTAATCAAGATACCACATATATGGTTGGTTGGTAATGTCATGCAAAGTTAATATATTATAATAAGGGAGATATCTAAAATAGAAGTAATAAAAGTGGATCCTCTTACCTCAGTATTTTATTTATTATTTTATTTACGTTTTTAATTTCCAGTATTTACTTTTTGTCATTTACTTTATTTAAGCTTTTACTAGCCTTAGATATGTGTCGTAACTAAACTCGTTATCTAAGGTTGTGATGAATTCCAATATCACCGATTTATAAGGGGTTATTTTATAGTTTGGGTAATATAAAGGTTTATTTATTAAGTCTTAAGTTTAATGCTTCTTGTTAACTGGCTATTAATAAGATTGATGTGGTAAACTTAAAATAAACTTGACAAAGGAATTTTAGGTTTCAGCCTTAGACTTAATAATCCACGATCTCCCTTAAGGATTAGATACCCCTTGATAGATTTCCTTCCAAGATAGACATATACCTATCGGGTGGGGGTAGCCACAATTGGAACTTAATCTTAATGAATCCAGGTAACTTGGTTAACATAGACATATGATTAATTGGGTTATATTGGGTATTTGCATTTGACCATCGACAGAGGCTTTTGCATAATTTCGTGTTCCAGGTTAATAAACCGATACATTGCACAAACATGAGATAACCATTTTATCTTTAAAAGATATTGGAAGGATTCACAGCCCTAGATAGTTTAATAATATTGATTTTACCTTTAATTCACTTACGCGCTATTTTATTTACTTGTTTTAGTTTAAAGTCACCATCCAATCAAACAACAAATCTATTAGATACTTGTAAAGATTTGGCTTCATAAATTAATAGCTTAGATATTAAGTCCTCATGGGATCAATACATTTTATACTACTTGAACGATACGTGTGCTTGCGTTATACGAGTGTGATCACGCCAATCAAGTTTTTGGCGCCATTACCGGGGACTTATTTATCTTTCACTATTAGTTTTGGTGTTGGATATGTTACATGTGTCTAATTTATTTTTACTTATTTTTATTATTTCCTTCTGTTTCAGGTTCTCAGACACTACATGAGACGAACCAGAAGCTTTGAAATCTGATCGCTTGACCCAGAAATTGAAAGAACTATCAGACAGTTGAGAAGGAAAAGGCGAGAAGGCCAAGAAGCAATAATCAACATGGAACCTGAACCTCTGGAATTTGCACCACCAATTCCCATTCGAGACATAACTATTCTGGTGGTTGACGACTTCATTTCCTGTATTGTACTTCCTCCATTACCAGTAAATGCATGTGACATCAAAATATGCATTCAGATGATACAACAGTCAGTTCAGTTTAGGGGGAATGCAACTGAAGATCCTAATGTCCATATCAGCAACTTCCTGGAAGTTTACGGCACTTTCAATTACGACCGAGCAGCTGAAGAAGCAATGAGACTACTTTTTTTTCCATATTCCTTGAAAGACACAGCTAAAGCTTGGCTACATTCACTACCAGCAGGTTCCATCATAAATTAGAACACTCTAGCCACCAAATTCCTTGCAAAGTACTTTCCCCCAGCCAGAACTGCAAAGTTAAGGAATGACATTACATCATTTGTACAACATGACTCGGAATCCCTATGCGAAGCTTGGGAAAGATACAAAGAGTTGCTCAGAAAATGTCCTCACCATGAGATTGTAAAGTGGCTACAAGTCCAAACCTTCTATAATGGACTTTCTAGACTGATGAGAACCACAATTGATGCTGCTGTTGGAGGAGCTTTAATAGAAAAATGAGAAGATCAGGCTTGAAACCTAATTGAAGAAATGGCCAACAACAATTCTTTGTGGCCAACAGAAATGAGCATGATTCAACGAATCGCAGGAATCTATGAACTTGGAGCTAACACGGCAGTGAATGCCAAGCTGGATTAGATATGCAAATTCATGGAAACTCTTAGCACGCAAAGCAATATTGGATCCACAAGTTCACCATATGGAGGAGCACCAGAGATAGAATCATACCACCAAAAATGAAGAGACGGTGAATTATGTCAACAATTTCAACAGACAGGGAAACAATCGATATTCCAACACTTACAACCCAGGGTGGAGGAATCATCCTAATTTTTCATGGAGCAACAATTCAGGGTAAAGGAACAATCCACCACCAGGATTCCAATAGCAAAACAAAGGCCAGTAGTATGAAAAAGAACCAGGAATAACAGAAGTGCTGGCCTAGTTGAAAAAGTAATAAGCAAAATATGATACCTTAGCAGCTATGGTTCAAAATCAAGTAGAATTGAATCAAATCCATTCATCTTCTATTAAAGCACTGGAGAATCAAATGGGACAATTGGGCAATGCTCAGAGTTACAGACCTCTAGGTAATCTTCCTAGCAACACATAACCAAATCCAAGGAATAGAGGGAATGAGCAATGTCAAGCCATTACTTTGAAAAGCGATACTGAAATCAACAAAGATGTTGGAGTCAAGGTATCCGCTGAGGAAGTTCCAAAAGAAAGCAACGAAGCAGAGCCACAGATGGAGGAAAAAGAAGCAAAGGAAAAAGATCGAGAAAAATTCACTCTACCTCCACCTTTTCCACAACGTCTCTAGAAAAACAAACTGGACAAACAGTTTGCTCGATTCTTGGAGGTCATCAAAAAGTTGCATATCAACATTCCATTTACAGAAGCGTTGGAATAAATGCCCAGCTATGTCAAATTCATGAAAGACATTATTTCATGAAAGTGGAGATTAGGAGATTATGAGACAGTAGCATTGACAGAAGAATGCAGCGCTATCATTCAGAGGAAACTTCCTCCAAAGTTGAAAGGTTCTGACAGTTTCACCGTCCCATGCACCATAGAAGAACATTACATCGGTAAAGCTTTGTGTGATTTAGGTGCTAGTGTTAATTTGATGCCTTTTTCGATTTACAGGAAACTGTAAATTGGAGAAGTAATGCCCACCTCAGTCTCTCTGCAACTTGCTGATAGAAACTGGCATTTCCGAGAGGTGTAGTTGAAGATGTACTGGTCAAAGTCGACAAACTCATTATCCCAGCAGATTCCATTATCCTTGACATGGAATAGGATAAAGATGTACATATCATCCTCGGGAGACCATTCTTGGATACAAGTCGAACTGTCATTGATGTACAAAAAAGAGAACTAACCATGAAGGTGCAGGACCAAGAAGTTACCTTCAATGTTTTTAAAGCCATGAAATTCCCGAGTGATGAAAAGAAGGATGAATGTTTCAAAATTGATGTTGTAGATAGTATCATCCAGGATACTGATGCAATGCCACTTCCCATGGATAAACTTGAAGCTTGCATCACCAACATGACCGACAGCGAGTTACATGATGAAATTCTGAAATGTATCAACTATCTTGACAGACCATTTCGCTTCAAATCGACACCATAGGTGGAAAGTTTGGAATTACTGAACTATCTCAGGTATGTATTCTTAGGAAACTCTTCTGAATTACCTGTGATTATTTCTTCTTCGCTAACATTGGAGCAGGAAGAAAATTTGCTGAGAGTGTTACGAGAACACAAGAAAGCCATTGGCTGGACTATAGCAGACATTCGAGGTATTAGTCCATCATTTTGCATGCACAAGATTCTGATGAACGATGAGTACAAACCCAAAGTGGAGCATCAACAGAGACTAAATCCAATCATGAAGGAGGTCGTGAAGAAAGAAATTATCAAATGGTTGGATACCGGCATCATTTACCCCATCTCTGACAGCACTGGGGTGAGTCATATGCAATGCGTGCCAAAGAAATGAGGAATTAATGTAGTCACAAATGAAAAGAACGATCTGATTCCAACAAGAACAGTGACTGGATGGAGTGTATGCATGGACTACAAGAAGCTGAACAAAGTAAAAAGGAAAGATCATTTCCTATTACCATCATTGACCAAATGATAGACAGATTGGCGGGACATGAGTTCTATTATTTTCTGGACGGATATTCGAGGTACAATCAGATTGCCATCGCCCCGGAATATCAGGAGAATACCACTTTTACATGTATGTATGGTACTTTTGCTTTCCGCAGAATGCCATTTGGACTATGTAATGCTCATTCTATATTTCAACGTTGCATGATAGACATCTTCTCAGACATGCTGGAACAAAGTATGGAGGTTTTCATGGATGATTTTTCTGTGTTTGGAGACTCGTTCGACCATTGTTTGCAAAATCTGGAAAATGTGTTACAAAGGTGCAAAGATACCAACCTGGTACTCAACTGGGAGAAATGCCACTTCATGGTGCATGAAGGCATTGTCCTGGGACATCGGATCTCACAAAAAGGAATCGAGGTAGATAAAGCAAAGATCGAGATAATTGAAAAACTACCTCCACCAACATCTGTCAAAGGGATTCGTAGTTTTCTCAGACATGCAGGCTTTTATAAAAGATTTATCAAAGACTTCTCCAAGATTGCTAAACCTCTGTGCAATCTTCTGGAGAAAGATGTGCTTTTCAACTTCACCAAAGAATGCCATGAAGCTTTTGAGATCTTGAAACAGAAGTTAGTCTCTGCCCCTATCATAGTAGCACTAGACTAGACCCTTCCATTTGAGGTGATGTACGATGCTAGTGATTTTGCTGTAGGTGTAGTTTTGGGACAACGCAAAGCAAAAATTTTCCACACCATTGATTACTCTAGCAAAACTCTGAATGAAGCTCAACTCAACTATACAACCACTGAAAAAAAGGTTGATTGCAGTTGTGTTTGCTTTTGATAAATTCTGTTATTATCTGCTGGGTCCCAAAGTGGTGGTCTACACAGATCATTCAGCAATCAAATATCTGATCACAAAGAAAGATGCCAAACCTAGATTGATCCGTTGGGTGCTTCTGCTGCAAGAATTTGACGTGGAGATCCGAGACAAGAAAGTGACAGAAAATCAAGTGGCAGATCACTTATCGAGGATTGAGAATGGAGAAACAGCTGGTAATAAACTGATAATCAAAGAAACCTTTCCAAATAAATAGTTGTTTGCCATGAAACAACAGGATGTCTCTTGGTATGCTGACTATGTAAACTACATAGTATCGAGAAAAATGTCCATTAGAATGGACACATCAGCAATGAAAGAAGTTCTTCAAAGAAGTCAAGCACTGTGTCTAGGATGAGCCATACTTGTTCAAATGTCGTGCTGATCAATTACTGAGATGTTGTGTTCCACATGAGGAGGTCAATAGTGTTCTGCAGCATTGTCATTCATCATCATATGACGAACACTTCAGCGGAGATAAAACTGCAGCCAAAGTCCTACAATCAGGTTTGTTCTAGCCCACTCTTTTAAAGATGCTTACTTATTTGCTCTTCAATGTGACAGGTGCCAGAGAACGGGAAATATATCAAGGAGAAATGAAGGACCTCTGTAAAATATTCTGGAAGTTGAGATATTTGATGTATGGGGGATTGATTTTATGGGACCCTTTGTTCCATCATTCAAAAACATGTACTTACTAGTTACAGTAGACTACATCTCTAAATGGGTTGAAGCAATTGAACTGCCATCAAATGATTCAAAAATGGTGATAAAATTCCTTAAAAAGAATATTTTCACTCGCTTCGGAACACCTCAGGCAATTATCAATGATGGTGGCACACATTTCTGCAATAGATATTTTGATGCACTCATATCCAAATATGGAGTTACTCATAAAGTTGCCACTGCCTACCATCTATAGTCAAATGGACAGGTTGAAGTTTCAAACAGGGAGATCAAAAGAATCATGGAAAGAACCGTTGGATCAACAATGAGAGACTGGTCTACAAAATGGATGATGCATTATGAGCCTACCGAACAGCTTACAAGACACCCATTGGTATGTCCCCATATCGAATGGTGTTTGGGAAAGCATGCTATCTGCCAGTAGAGCTTGAACACAAAGCGTACTGGGCACTAAAGAAGTTAAATCTTGATCCACAAGCAGCATGAGAGAAAAGGCTCCACCAACTCAATGAATTGGAGGAATTTCGCCTACAGGTTTATGAGAATGCCAGACTATACAAAGAAAAGACCAAGAAATGGCATGATCGAAAAATAGTACGCAGACAAATGGAACCAAGGCATCAGATGTTGTTATACAATTCAAGGTTGAAACTTTTCCCTAGAAAGTTGAAATCAAGATGGTCAGGTCCATTTGTGATCATTCAGGTTTTACCATATGGAGCTGTTGAGTTACTTGATCCCAACATCAACGAAACATTCAAAGTTAACAGTCAGCGTGTCAAGCACTACTGAGGAGAATCATTTGTGCGATAAAAAGAAAGTGTATTTCAGATCTGGCCTAACGTTCGGGTAGTCATTTCTAGATGATGATGTTAAACTTAGCGCTAGCAGGGAGGCAACCTATGCAATTTGTGTATATTTTCATATTTGGTATGTTTTATTTTTTTTTGTTTAATTTTGTAGGTAAAGTCATTTCAGGATGGAAGACGTTATCGCAAATCTTCACAAATAATTTCCTTCTCTCCCTCAAAACTCTCTGATGAAACTCTACAAAGCTCGCTTGGAATGAATGAGACTATTGATGATCAAAGGTATTCCTAATGATATTCGTTGGATTATTGAAGCACGAGTCTGATTGGCAGGTGAGTCCTCTGACTCTTTTGTGTCATATCTGTCTGGTTTAGGAAGAAGCACCTATGCTAAAAAGAGAAGAACTAAAAGAATGGGTGTTTGCTATAAATGTGCACGCATGACATGTAATACTCATTGTCGTTCTTTAGGAATGGTGTCTGATAACTGTGAAGATAAAATTAAATTCATTGGGGATGGCTTGAGTGAGGAGTCTTTGGATGACATATCATTGACTCTTGAGATGCATCACAGTGGATATATACATCACGCAATTCACATATCATATGCATAGTTTCGAAAAGAACGACAACATTTAAGTCTCGAGAATCTGACTCTAAAAGACCATGTTTGCCAATTTATAAGAAAATTGGATGGAAAGCTTGTCTCTGACGCATAGACGTCATTCAAGCCGTTACTTCTTGTAAATATTATTATCTCTTTGTCTTTAACTAATAATTGTGATTTGTTTTGTTATTTTCTTTTATTTTCTCCGACAGGATCCAGACTTTTTAACTTTCACGATATATTTTATTGTTTAGCTAATAATTGTCATTTGACATGTACTAGAGCTATTATTACTCACCATTTTTTAGGTGTTATAAATTTAACTCATCATTGCACTCTTGAAGGCATCCAGATTTGAAATACAAATACAAAAAAAAAAATGGAAGCCACTTCAAGAAGACGAGTTGTAAATATCTGTGTGTTTTGCGGTACTAGTGTTGGTTCTAAGCCAGAGTTTGTTGAGGCAGCACACGAATTGGGTCGAGTCATAGCTGAAAGGAATATGCACTTAGTATATGGCAGTGGCAATCTTAGACTAATAGGGATCGTTTCAAAGGCTATACTGTTAGGGTTGGTGCTCGGAGTGCGAATTCGGATCGTATTTATGTTCAATTCATAAATACGAGCATTCTATTTTCCATAATATTACTTATTTAATGGTAGCACATTTTATCTTTTATACACATATTCGATCTAATTGCGATTAAATATCTAATTATGATTAGATTGAAACTAAATCTGATTTAATAATACGTGTATATTAGACAAATACCCTAGTGATAAGTGCAAGAAAATGTACTTTGAAACATCACTTATCTAGGCTTATTGTTAAGTATTTAGTTATATATTTTATATTTTATCACATAATTTTGATTGTTATATTAATCTAGAAATATTTATTATTTACACTAATTTAGTGATTTTTATTTGTAGGAATATTAACATATGGATCCTGGGACAATTACAAGTATTTAGGGGTGTATAGGACACACACGGGAGTCGAGAACGCGAAGAGGAAAGATTGAACTGGGGCCGCGGCGCCACAATCCCATACAAAATCCAGGGAGTGAGGCGCCACGGCGCCATTGGGAGAAATAAAGCAAGAGAGAATCACGTTGGCCAAGAGAGAGATTGACCAAAACTTTAAAGAAAGAGAAAGTGGCGTGAGTGAACAATTGTGAGAAAGTGAATGTGGGCCCAAGTTCAATATTTAATTTTGACTTTGGAAGAAAAGCAAAAGAGAAGTAGAAAAGTGGCGTGAAGAATAATTAATTAAAAAGAGAGAAACAAAGTGAGTTGTTGACTATAATAGAAACAACCATGCAACGTGAATAGAAGGGGGAACCAGCCGAGAGGGCTGCTGCGTGCGTGAAATAGAGGGTAGTGCCGAGAGGCACAAGCAGAGAAAAATAAGAGTAGTGCCGAGAGTTCAGAGAAGAAATCAGAGTCCAGAAGCCGGGACGCAGAGTCGTGATGATTCAGAACAACAATTCTCTCCAATCCCAGGCTATTTTTATGTCTTTTATGATGAACTAATCCCCTAGGCAAAGTTAGGGATAAACTCTTGTGTTGGATTTTTATTATTTATGTTTTTGATTCCTACGAACCTTTTAATTGTTTAATAAAATTAATGGTTGTTATTTTCTATCATCTTTTGATTTATTAATCCAGGAATTATATTTTGTCAAATCCCATATAGATCCAGTCATGCTTCTTCTATGTGTGGTTTGCGAATTTAATTGTGACTGGTAAAGTTGTTTTGCGTGTTGGTCTTCTGCTGCAGTATTGCCTGAGGGTATATTGTCGACGTTAGATAGCTCGTAACGATGACTTTTGTATGCTGTTAACAAAGAGAAAATAATCATTAATTACCTTAGAATTTATCATGCGTAGAATTGAATATTTTCCGGTTGTTGGTTTGGGATGTGAAACCTTCAATTGTGTAATAATATGAATCAATAACTAAATATAGGAGTTCGATGCAAGAGGGATTCCCGAAGCTTTGTCATATCTCTCTGCCATTATCTTTTATTATCATTGCATTATTTTATTTATCTTTAATTAATTACCAATTTTTATCACTTTATTTATTAAGTTACCGTTAACATTTTTGGTTTAAGTAAATCAGTTCCTGTAACCATCTCTCTGAGGAATCGACACCCCAGCTATACTGCGATAACCGCGAGTCATATTTGGGCGTAATCAAAATTTGGCGCCGTTGCCGGGGAGACGGTTTACAAGCAAAAGGACCAGGTTTGCTTTGTCAACAACGAAGCGGTAACTTCGTTCCATTTTTTTAGTACTTTATTTTATTTTATTCATTTATTATTTGCCTATTTATTTTCTTCTTAATTTTTTTTTTTTTTTGTGTTTATTTTATTTTATTTTTAGTTTTAGTAGACTTTAATTTTTAGTTTCATTTATTTTATTTTATTTTTATTAGTTGTGTTGGAGAGCATGTCTAGATTTAGGGATCAATTGGGTATATTTGCTAGAATAGAACAAGAAGATTTAGAGTCAGATCTAGATAATATATTTGAGAACCTTTTTGCTACACCATCTAGATCTAGCAGACATACCATGAATGAGTACGAGAGCCCACCCATGAGGACTCTTGAAGAGTACCTCCACCCAACTCGCACAGTTATACCATCGTGCATAATGTTTCCTCATAATGCACCACACATAGACTTTAGGCCTGGAATGATACAGTATCTGCCAACTTTTCACGGTTTAGAGAGCGAGAATCCTTACGTGCATATTAGGGAATTTGAAGAGGTAGTAGCAACCTTCCATGATCGTTTTGGGACTATCGACACAATTAGACTTAAGTTCTTCCCCTTTGCCCTTAAGGATAGAGCTAAGAGCTGGTTGTATTCTCTGAGACCTAGGTCAATAGGATCGTGGGGCGAGATGACCCAAGCATTTTTCGACAAATACTTCCCACACCATAAGACTAATGCCTTGAAAAGAAAAATCTCCACCTTTTCCCAGAGAGACAGTGAGACCCTTTATGAAACGTGGGAGAGGTATAAAGAGTTGTTAGCTAGTTGCCCTCACCATGGATATGAGAGTTGGCGTTTAGTAAGCTATTTCTATGATGGATTGACACCTAGGGAGCGCCAATTAGTTGAGACAATGTGCAATGGTGAGTTTATCCGAAAGGACCCTGATGAGGCACTCGAGTATTTAGATGACCTAGCTAAGAAATCTCATACTTGGACTGGACCCAATGCCGTAGATAACACTGATAGGACACACATGTCTTCTAGCAGAAGCCTACAACACTTTAGGGAAGAGGATAGCCTTAAGACACAAGTTGAGCTGTTAACTAGACAGATAGGAGCCTTAATAGCCAAGGACAACAAGACAATGCATTCAGTAGCCCAGCTAGAATCCCAAGAGTGTCCCGTGTACAGTGAGATGAGGGGTACAAATGAGGAAAACTACAATACTTTAGGGATGTACCATAACCCTTATACACCTTATCCAGATACCTATAATCCTAGTTGGCGGAACCATCTCAATCTTAGTTGGAGACATGAGTCTCATCAACCTATTCAAGCACCACCACCTAGAGATTATAGTCCCCCCCAGTATCACATACATGAAGTTCTTAGGAATTCCCTAGAGGATAATGTGCAAGCATTTATGGAGGCCCAAAAGGCCATTGTGGAAGCCCAGAATAAAACAAATCAAAGGATTGAGTCGTTGATAGTTCAGGTAACTGAAGACCAAAAGGAAATTAAGAGTCAAATCTCTAAATTGACTAATGTCCTGAGTGTGCAAGAACAAAGAAAATTCACATCTCAGACTCAACCAAATCCACAAGAGCAACACATGGCACAGGCTGATCATGAGGTATCTAGTATAAGAGGTGTTAATGCCATAATCACTAGGAGCAGTAAAGAGGTAGGGATATAGAATACTTCCAACACTATAGGTGACCCTAAGGATAATAGTGTTAACATATCTCAGGAAGAACAAGTGCCACATTTCCAAGTTAGAGTACCCTCTCCTCAAGAACTTAACAGTTTACATCTCGAGAAACAACCACAGAGTGAGGGTGAGTGTCATTTGTCATACATGCTAGAAACAGTCATTCTAGAAACAACTTCTCCACATCCTGAATTAAATCCTCTTGAGCTAAAACTGATCCCAAAGAACCGAAAAATGAGAAAAATGAGAGTTAATGCTCAATTAAAGATGATGCCTGTGAGATTAAAAAGGACATTGAGAAAAAATTTCTATACGAAGAGTCCAAGATTTCAACAATCTCCAGACCTAAGAGGACCCATGAATACACTGCCTCAGCTAGACAAACATTCCCTCGTGTGTCTTCATCAGTACGCTAGATGGAAACCACCATGACAACTTGAGTGTTTACGTCTGGCTGAAGACATTAAACTTAGCGCTAGCGGGGAGGCAACCCTTGCTTCTGCATTTTATTTTAATTTATTTATTTTATTTTCTTTAGTTTTACTTTATTGTGTGCTAATTGCATGTTTTATTTTTATTGTTTGCATGAGTGTTTATGCAGGAGTTAGCACAACCTACACAGCCACACAGCCAAAGTCTCGCCAGCAGGAACCTGATCAACTCCGCGCCTGGTAGTGTTGTTCCGTAATCCTTTTTCTTTATATTTATCTTACATTGAGGACAATGCAAGTTTTAAGTGTGGGGGTGTGTATGCATGCGCATGAAAATCTGTCATAAATACATTTTATCTTCAAAAAAAAAAATTGCTTGTTTATTTTTTTTTTTAGTCCTTGATAGTTAAACATAGCTCATATGATGATATTGTTTGTGTTAGGATGAAATCTTAGAAACGATAAGTCCTTTAATGCACTTTTATCTGATGCTTTGAGTAGTTTATCTATGTTAGACTCGTAAGCACTTAATTATGGGTTTTTAGCAGTGGAAACCTGAGTAGTTAGCAAGATGACTAGTTGAAGAAATTGTATGTCGATGAATGACCGTTTGCTTAGATATCTATCCTGAATTGCTTGTGTTATGACGTATGGTATGGTTGAAAATAAAAGAAAAAGTCTCTGAAAAAGAATAGAAAATAAACCACCTATAACCGATAAGCGTGAAGCTACCCATGGGCGAGTATTAGGACCACCATGAGGAGAAATGCTACCTTAAAGGGTAGGTGTGTTAAACAAAAAAGAGAAAGAAAAGAAAAATGCAAAAAGGAGAAAGTGAACAGAGAGACAAAGAAAAAAAAGAGAAATCATACCATATTGAGCACAGAAAAGCAATTGCATAACTTAATTGAGATATCTAGGTTGGTTTGACCTATCGATCCCAATTTTTAAACGAAATCATTGAGTTGACATGTCTGGGAATAAAGCTGTGAATGAACCTAATCACACACACACTTTGAGTCAGACTTAGATGATTTATTCAAATATTTGGATTTGAGTTGCATTGAGTACTTTGAAGGTTCTCTGATTTCATTACTAAGCATTCTTTGAGGACAAAATTTTGTGAAACTATTGGGACTAGTTAATTTTTATTTTTATTTTTGCATGACTGTGTGTTTTGAATGATGTTTGTGGGTGTCGTCGCTGTAAGCCCTCACGAGACTATAACTCGTCCACTAGGGACACCTAAGGGTTTAAAGGCTTGTTGCATACGCTAAATGCAATCGTGATCCCTACGAAAGTGGCTTAGATAGTTCTTATTTATTTAATTTTCATTTTATTTTACGCTTGAATTGCTAGGGACTAGCAATAAGCTGGCTGGGGGTTGTGATAAGTGCAAGAAAATGTACTTTGAAACATCACTTATCTAGGCTTATTGTTAAGTATTTAGTTATATATTTTATATTTTATCACATAATTTTGATTGTTATATTAATCTAGAAATATTTATTATTTACACTAATTTAGTGTTTTTTATTTGTAGGAATATTAACATATGGATCCTGGGACAATTGCAAGTATTTAGGGATGTATAGGACGCACACGGGAGTCGAGAACGTGAAGAGGAAAGATTGAACTGGGGCCGCGGCGCCACGATCCCATACAAAATCCAGGGAGTGAGGCGCCACGGCGCCATTGGGAGAAATAAAGCAAGAGAGAGATTGACCAAAACTTTAAAGAAAGAGAAAGTGGCGTGAGTGAACAATTGTGAGAAAGTGAATGTGGGCCCAAGTTCAATATTTAATTTTGACTTTGGAAGAAAAGCAAAAGAGAAGTAGAAAAGTGGCGTGAAGAATAATTAATTAAAAAGAGAGAAACAAAGTGAGTTGTTGACTATAATAGAAACAACCATGCAACGTGAATAGAAGGGGGAACCAGCCGAGAGGGCTGCTGCGTGCGTGAAATAGAGGGTAGTGCCGAGAGGCACAAGCAGAGAAAAATAAGAGCAGTGCCGAGAGTTCAGAGAAGAAATCAGAGTCCAGAAGCCGGGACGCAGAGTCGTGATGATTCAGAACAACAATTCTCTCCAATCCCAGGCTATTTTTATGTCTTTTATGATGAACTAATCCCCTAGGTAAAGTTAGGGATAAACTCTTGTGTTGGATTTTTATTATTTATGTTTTTGATTCCTACGAACCTTTTAATTGTTTAATAAAATTAATGGTTGTTATTTTCTATCATCTTTTGATTTATTAATCCAGAAATTATATTTTGTCAAATCCCATATAGATCCAGTCATGCTTCTTCTATGTGTGGTTTGCGAATTTAATTGTGACTGGTAAAGTTGTTTTGCGTGTTGGTCTTCTGCTGCAGTATTGCCTGAGGGTATATTGTCGACGTTAGATAGCTCGTAACGATGACTTTTGTATGCTGTTAACATAGAGAAAATAATCATTAATTACCTTAGAATTTATCATGCGTAGAATGGAATATTTTCCGGTTGTTGGTTTGGGATGTGAAACCTTCAATTGTGTAATAATAGTAATCAATAACTAAATATAGGAGTTCGATGCAAGAGGGATTCCCGAAGCTTTGTCATATCTCTCTGCCATTATCTTTTATTATCATTGCATTATTTTATTTATCTTTAATTAATTACCAATTTTTATCACTTTATTTATTAAGTTACCGTTAACGTTTTTGGTTTAAGTAAATCAGTTCCTGTAACCATCTCTCTGAGGAATCGACACCCCAGCTATACTGCGATAACCGCGAGTCATATTTGGGCGTAATCACCTAGAATTTACAAAGTAGTGTGCAGTTATAACGTAGTTTTTAATTGACATTGGGAAGCGTCACTATAAGTTGTATACCCTTAAATAAAGTTCCTGGTCAAGATTTACTAACACGGGTCGGTTATAAAATCCGCTGAGACCAGTACATGTCATATATCGTGACTTGGTTCGATGGTTTATCCCAATGAACCATGAGTCTCGGGAGACTCATATAGACATGTAGGTGTTTATTTGATAAACACTGAACGACTCACTGAAGATTTCCTAATAGATGGTACACCAACCTCAATAGGAATCTTCTCGAGTTGAGCGAGCATAGTGGTCCTTCGACTTGAGATACCATTGTGGATATATGAGTTATCCTCCATACTTTGATGGCAGTCATGTCACCGATCTATTCATGATATACCTCCGTCTGTTCGTTGGGTGTGGACTAATGCTTATGATATTCAATGCGTATCAAGATATGATCCGTCAGTCCTGTGTACAGGGCATAGATATCCCTATGTGTTTACGATCTAGTAAATCCATGACTGTGGTATAACTTCAGAAGCTTGTTCCGAGTGTTATTTAGAGATCGTAAATTGAAAGTCGACTATATTATACCGAAAGAATTAGACATTTTTATCTGTATCCCAGGTATATTATGGATAGCCTGTGACGGAGGGATTATACGTATGCAATGACCTCAATTTGCATAGTTTAGCGAGAATATATGTGGTTGTCATAATTCATGAGTGGGTGAATTATAGACACGAAATTGGATTTCATGACGGATAAACCTAAACTTAGAGAGTTCCACAATATGAAGTGTACTCATTGAGCACTTGGGCAACACATTATGAATAATACAGATTATTCATAATATTTCACCGAATTAAATTAGTTAATTGTAATCGTTTAAACGGTTAAACGAAAACACATGCTTTAAGGGATTTGGTCAATCGTAATTATTGTGTATTTGTATTTGATACATAACTTGATTAGATATACATTAATTAATTGTCAAATGAGACTTTGACATATGCCACTAATATATATGTATTTGTTAGTAAATGTAAATAAAAATACATATATATAATAAGAATTATATTAATTAATTATTTAGGTGTTTAAATGTTAAATATCTAGATAATTAAATAATATCTATATTCCATAATTGTTATGTAATATGACTAATTATTATTGGTTACAAGTGGCGTGTATTAATTAAACTTTAGGTGTGCAAATTTGATTTGTTAACATAAAGTTTAATTATATTTAATTTGATTAAAATGCATAAATGACTAAATTACCCTTCAAAAGTCGGTTTTGATGATTTAAAAGATAAATTTTTTTCTTTTCTTCCTAACCATCCTCCATGGCCGAAACTTGTTCCCAAAACACTCTCAAATTTGGTTTGATGATTCAACAAAGAAAGGGAAGAAAATCAAGGAAAAGGTTTTAGGAAATTGGAGAATTAGAGGTAATACTCAATATCCCTAAGCTTGAAAGCATGTTTCTTGTTCTTGATCTTCTAGATAGACTATAGGGTTTCTTATTTTCTTGTGAATTTGGGTGTTTTGGATTTAGAGGATGGAATTGGAAGCTTATAGCATGTGTGAAGTAGAATTGAAAGATATTATTGTAATATTTATTCAATTTTGTCGTTTGATGATAAATTACCATTCTAGAGTGTTATGACCACTCTTTCAATGCCTAGAATTTTTCTTAGGTGCTTCATTGGTTGTGACTTGAATTGGTGTTTTGATTAATATGATTAATATTGAAAAAGTTGGATTAAAGCATGAAAAATTGATAATTTTTGTTGCAAAATTAGATCTGGAAAAATGGGGTTGTTTGTGATGAGAATGATGTTATTTAAATATATTGGATGTGTTTTGGTGTTGGAACAATTGCTGGAAAATGTTTCGGAATTGAAATAAGCGAAAACGGTGAAAAATGGCATTACCGGGTGACTTTTGAGCCAACCGGGTGATGGCTGCCCAAACAGTAAATTTGTCACTGTTCGTCAGCCCATGAACTGCCCTAATACTATTGGGGCTGACCTGGGCAGCCCTCATGTGTATTGGGTGGTCGGTTCGGTAAAAAAAAAGTGTTTTATGTCATTCTGCGGAAAACCGCTTTCGTAAAAGTTTCACGACGTTTCATATATATTTATGTCGCTATTTGATATCGAATAAATGTGTTTAGGTGAAATATGAATGAATTATTCTTATTGGATATTGAATAATTCATTCGGTAATTTAAAAAGTTTTAAAATTATGATTTCGCCCGAACAGTGCTTCTACCACGCTCTTTGCCCAAAATCCCAACAAAAATGGTATCAGAACAGGTCTGATTCTTCATCCATTACATTTGTCATGCTTGATATATGATATATAATCCAATTTTGATGTTTGTACATGCATGTAATTTAGATATTTTTTGACTTTTTGGTTCTACGCTAACGGGAAACGTAACGGAAATTTAATGGTTAAATTGAGTTATGTTTTCTAAGGTAGAATTGAGTTGTTTAGAAAATGATTTAGATTAAAATTCTGCATTTGATGTGGAGCAATGCTTCCTTGAGGAATATCCCCGCTTAAAATAAGGATGTAAAGTAACGTATATTGGATACATGTTTCTTGGTCCGTCTTTTCAATACGGTTTATGGGTAACTTTCTATGGCTGCATCCGAGATCGTGCCAAAGCAATGAGGGTGTAGGTTATAGAATTTTATCCATGCCGATTCTATATTGATACTAGACAAATCCAAGTGAAAGTGGAAATTTGAACGTGCCAAAGCTGTCAGGACTACATCGGTAGCTTGAGTTTGTCATTGGCAAGTGAAGCCTTGATACACCTTCTTGTGAACATGCCAAAGCTGTCATAACGAGAAACGGTCAGGACCAAAATTAGGAGTCACTGGTGAGTGATTGACAATGAGTTGTCTACCTAATAAATATACGTAGGCGAGATCGTGCCAAAGCTGTGAGTCGAAATATATTCATGGGATCCTACTCTCACTATAAAAATCGATTTAATTATTTAATTCTCGCTCTCTGTTGGGGATTACGGTATTACGTAAAATAGTGGGAGACACTACTGGTTAAAAATCCATAACTAAAGTAGTGTATAATTTTATGGAATTTGCTGCTTTGGTTTCCTTTATTCTATATTGTTTATAGAATTATACTTCTAATCCACTGCATAGCATATTACTTGAATATGTTTTCTGACTTTACTTATGGTTACGTATTTCTAGAATAGGTTCTAGAATGACAGTAAACTTAGATATTGTTAGATTAGTTCAAACCATCGAGAAATGTTGTTCCGATTTTATTGAAAAATCAAGATGGTTAGTGACTTAGTTACTAAGTCATGATTAGTAATCTAAATAGATATCTATTTTGGATATAGTTATCTAGTAAGAATAGTTTCTTATGCAGTAAGAATTGACTTGAATTAGTTCATGTCTCGAGATTCTTGACTGTCATTAGGAAAACTCCATTAGTATTTGTTTATCTTATAATGACGTTTCTTGGCTTTAGTGACTTTTAGAAGTCACGTGTCTGACACAGTTTGCTAATCAATCATTTGCAATTGTTGTGAATAATTGAACGTAAATTATAAAGCTTAAGAAATGAGATGTGTATAGTTGTCTATAGAGAATATTGATTCTCACAATACGACAACTATATGTATTGGATACTAGATCTTCCGTCTAGTTATTTAAAATAATGTTTAATAACTGTTTTGATATTTGATATCAGAACTTGTGACTATTGGATAGTTACTTGTTCTATATAAACAGTTGTTACATATTTTAATATGACTAGTAGTATCATTAATGAAAAGATAAATTTTAAGAAAATGTTCGGTTAACTAAATAACTTAGAACAGTGCTTTATGAGATTTTATCACATAAGCATAAAATGCTTATTCCGTATGGTAAAGGATGGTCTGATACGAGATCACACCATATATCCTTATCCATTAATGAATATTGTATTCAAGATGTGATTAAATCTCATTTAACCAATGATTGTCATTGGACCATAAGATTTATTAGACTAATACATTGGATGTATGTAGTTTAATGAATTAGAAATTGCCTAGATAGTTTTCTTTACTCCATAACTTAGTTAATTAATTATCATGACTTAGTTGTGTGTTTCTAAAATAATATATATATTGAACGTCTTGAATGGTTCGAGAACTTTCAATATTTACAAATGAAATGCGGATAGAATATTTTGAATGGTTCAAAGATATTCTATTTGAAGGGTTGAAAACTATATCTTTGAAATTCATTGTGAATCTTTGAATTGTTCAAAGATGTTTGATATGATCAAACATATGAATTTAAGGCAATTAGTTATAAAGTTATTTAATGAATGTGATTCTTACTCAATATTAAACTTCCATGATTCAATCTTGATGGAATTGGTTTGTGGGAGAAATTGATTCTTATATGATTTGATTAATTTGATATTGAGTGTTACCGAATTAGTTTTCAATACTCTTGGGGTTATGCTCCAGTAACACTAATTCATCTCTTTACTTAAGGTTTAATTCGTTCCTACAGTTAAATATATGATATGTATAGTAGAAAATTTGAATCTTGAAAAGTTTGAGATTTGAATCTTTCTTTTGTATAATGGTTATATAATTGATAGTACTTGCACCTCGGAAGTACAAGTAAAAGTTTATCATTTATTCTATTTGATAGAATATCTTTTCAACGATCTCGAGTAATAAAAATTATTTTATTACTTGGAAAGTAACATCAGATGTTAATGATTGTAGAAAAGACTTAACTTATTGAAGTCAAATGTGAGAGTGATAAACTATAATGGAATTATATAATTAATAAGATGAAAAAACCCTTAAACATCTTCCGTATAAGTCCAATAGGATGTCAGAATCATTTTGCAAAGTATTTGATACTTAATGATTTTGTTGTTTTCTTATCGAAGAAAATTATCCTATAACTTATAGTGGGAGCGATATTTGATATCGATTTCGGTAGTTGGCATTGAACAATAGATCTAAAATTGTTCGTAGTTTACTATGATCAAGTTTTGAACTTGATTAAGCTTTCGTTATGAATCGTTCATAAAATGTGCAAATTATTTGCGCAGCAAAAGCAAAGTGAGCTTGATAAAGGTTTGACCTTTATAGTATGACAGTGAGAAAAGCTTTACTCAGTGATCTAATATAGATTCTGAGAAAACTTGTCTCTAGTCGCACTAATTGAACAATTAAAGATTTGTTGGTTAATGCTGATATTAAACTATGTATTTTAGCTAAAGAATGCAAAGTGGCTGTAGGACAAAGAAGTTGGATGACGCTGTTCTAGGCTCGTGGCCTAGTTGGAAGTACGGGATAGCCCGCAGGGGACTAAACCGGAGAAATAATATGGAGTCGCCACCCGGTGTGAACCGGGACAAAGATTTAAGGCCGCACTCACCCATCGCAAGGGAAGACCTCAAACCATTGGGTTCGGAATGGTCCCTTACTTATGCCACTTGTAATGATGTGATTTGTGCAATAATTTAATCGAATCTAGCAACATACATTCCCAAGGGTATTCTATTTCTAACCTCACAAGCATAAGTACAAGGCTCATATCTAAGTTTGCATATAACCTATGTCCGAATTTGCATACAACCTATTTGCATATAACCTATGTCCAAATTTGCATGCATAAAGGTAAATAGAAATACGGCAAACATACAACTTCATAAGCACACCATATTCATGGATACAGAAACGCAAGGAAATAGTAATTGTACAAACACACATAAAAGTGAATCAGAGTAATGGCAAGCATATAATTTCATAAGCACATTGTACTTATACATGTGGGAACACAAATAAATGGCAATTGCACAATCATGCGTAATAAAAAGAGGCAACTAGGTATATAATGCAAAGAGATGACTAAAGAGGTGATTAAGCGTTAAAATAAACGTGCCATGATGCGATGCAAAAGAAGATAAACAATGAGAATGAAAGAAACAAGATGCAATATATGCCCATATCTATATAGGACTCCAAGTGTCCGATTAAACATATCTCATGTTCAATCGAACGTACTTTGTCCGGCGTGGCAAAACTTTGTGGCAAAGGTAGCCCTTAGGCTTTCTATCCCTCAACATGGAGGACCTTTAGTCCAACTTAATTTGCCCATGCGCAATGCAATATGATGTATGATTATGCAAGGAGATGTCATACATAAAACAAATAACGGAATAATAAAAGGCGCGGCAAGGTATTATCGTAAAGGTAGCCTTTTAAACTTTTCTATTCTCAAATGGAGAACCTTTAGACCAATATACTAAGCCCATGCGCATCACATTACAATGCATATAAAATAAAAACAACAATATAGGACTTCGCATGCTCAATTAAACACATCTCGCATTCCACCAAACACACTTCGTCCGGCGCGGAAAAACTTCGTGGCAAAGGTAGCCCGTAGGCTTTTTATCCCTCAAAATGGAGGACCTTTAATCCAACTTGATTAGCCCATGCGCACCATATCATCAATACATAAATAAATATCACTAACAAAGTCAATGGCGGAATAATAAAAGAGCGCAGCGAAGTATCGTGGTAAAGGTAGCCTTTTAGGCTTTTCTTCCTCCAAATGGAGAACCTTTAAACCAACATAACAAGCCCATGCGCTTTACATTACAAGGCATACAAAAATAAAGACAATAATATGGGACTTCTTATGTCTGATTGAACATATATCACATTCAATCAAACATACTTTGTCCGGCGTGGCAAAGTATTGTCGTAAAGGTAGCCTTTTGGACTTTTCTTCCCTCAAATGATTAATCATTAAATAATCCCTAGTCGTAGTATTATCGAGACTGGACATCGATAATGCGGAATAGACTAGTATTGCACTTGTGCGTGTTGTGGGAGCACAACAGCATAGTTCTCATATATTTAAGTATTGGATACTTATGCAAGTGTGATAGGAGGTTGTGTTTACCGATGGTGCAGAAACAGCTTCGCTCTGGATAGACCCCTCAGAATTCCATTGGTAGTATGACTATGTGTCTATGGAAGTCCGATATCAGGGTAGGTGTATTTGGTTTTAACCTAAGACTTGCATCGCTAATACTTGCGACAATCGGTATGCTTTAGTTTTGGTCGTCCAGGGCTTTAACCGGTTCTGTGTACGCCTCTGCTGGGTATATTGAGAATCGTAGTGTATTGGGTGTGATGTCAAGACGGAAGTATCACTCCAGTCATAGTGGAGATGATGTCACATAGGATACGGTACTAGTGCTCTTAAGAACTGCAGTCATCGGGATATTATGACTAGGTCATGTATATCCCATAATATAGACTATTTACCAGACATCCGACATGTGCTTCGTACGGGGCAGACACAGTTCCAGCCCCAGGCCTAGCATGTGACATTCGATACTGGATCGCAATACGCAATACTACGTATATTTCGCCTGACATAGATTATATATTCCAGTAAGAATATTTCTGGAGAATTGGGTAGGCACGGTGCTTTGCTAGAAGCCAACCATGTCTTGTAAATCGGTAAGCACGTGGTACGAGGTACGCATGTATTCGGATAATCCGATGACCGTATTTACTGCCAACATATCCATGGATCTCTTGGGTCGCTTCCCAAAGATTCACCGATGACAGTTGATTTAAATTAGAATTAATTTGGGATTAATTAAGAGAGAGAAAATTAATCTAGGATTAATTGAGGTATTATTTAATCTGGGATTAAATGTGTTCGGAAGAGAGAGAACATGATTAATTTGGAATTAATCAGTAGAATAAATTTAATAGTTAAATTTGATTTTTCTATTTAATTTATTCGTATGGGCTAAAATTAATATATCAGATATATTAATATGAATTGGATTTCATTACGAAATTAAAGTCGGACTTTAATATAAACGAACGAATTAATTTAGAATTAATCCGTAAACGACATTCGTAATATATTTGTGAGGCATCGTTATTTAATTAAACTAGATTTAATTATTTAGCGATAAGAATTCGTTTAATCGGATTAAACAGATCCGAGCCGCGGAAAATGTTGGTAGAGACATTTGAATTTTGAATTCAAATGTGGGGCCCACTTTAAATGTGGTAGTTGGGAGAGTGGTTGGCATATATGCCATACCATCCACTTTCCAACCACCTTGGAATGGTTTTGGCAAAAACATTTACCCAACCACCTTGTTTAGGTGAAAAGGGTCAAAGGGATTTTACCAAAAGCCTTCTCTCTCTCTCATTTATGTATCTATCACACAAAACACACTTGGAACAAAATGAAACCCTAGAATACTCTTCTTTGGGCGTGAACTTGAGCTTCTCCTCTCTTTGATTTTGTTGCAAAATCAACAAAGCTAGCACTTCATGGAATCAACTAAGGTGATAGGGAAACCAACTCAAAGCTTGGAATCATCAAAGGAAGGATCTTGGAGATCTTCATTCAAACAACTCAAATCTTGGAATCATCAAATGAAGGATCTTGGAAACCAACTCAAAGCTTGGAATCAACAAAGGAAAGATCTTGGAGATCTTCTTCTTCTCAAAATTTTAAAAGCTCAAATCCATTCAATGTAAGTAATTCCGCAACTTATAATGATTTTATGAACACCTTTTCTTGTTTATTAGATCTTTGGCATGTTCTATGAACACTAACAATGGTATCAAGAGCCAATTTTAAGCATGAAAATTTTAGGGTTCATGAGACTAAAATTTGGGCCTTTTGTGTTTTGAGCATGATTTCTTCAAATTGATGCTTTGAGCATGCTTAGATTATGTTAACTTAGAGTTGTACATGATTAGATTTGAGAAAAATTGATTGGATCAAAAATTAAAAAATATGCTCCCTTGGCCGAATTCACTGTGCAGTGGACTACATGTTTTTTAATTTTTTGTAACATGAAATGATGTGTTTAAATGCATGTTTAAATGTTGATTGTTGGTTTGATTGGAATAGAATCAAAGTCAATAAAGTTTATGTTAAAATCAAAGAGCATGTTGAGCATGAAATGATGTGTTTTGGATTCAATTTTGTGTTGAGCATGAAATGATGAATTTTGGCTTCAATTTGTGTTGAGCATAAATTGATGGATTAAGCATGATTAATTAAGTTAATTGGTATTTTGGAAATATTGAGTTTAATTAATTAATCATGGCTAATACACTTTAATTAAAGTAATTGTGATATTTGGAATATTATAATTATGTTAATAAGCCTTTAATTTAGAATTGGGCTAAAAGTGTGTATTTGGGCTTAATGGGCTTGGTTTGACCAAGTTTGGTTTTGGAATTTTGGATTGGATCCAATTGGGCCCAAAACCAATTCCATAAAGTCCAAATACATCACTTGGCCCTTTAAAGAATTTAATTGGGCCTAATGGGCCTAAATTGATTTGTTGGCAATAGGGTGATTCCTATTGGGCCTTGGCATTTTGGGTTTGATCCATTATGGCCAAAGCCCGTGCCTTAAGAATCAATTAAAAGCCCATTGGACTTTAATTAAAATGGCATTGGATGTTATTGGGCCTTTGAGACCCATTAAGATTAGATTTGGAATCCAAGTCTTTAAGGCTTATAAGTAAGTGTATATATTTAATTTGGAATTAAATTGGAATTAGTATTGAATACAAATAAATTGGATTTAAAGTTATAGTTCAATATAATTCAAGAATACTTACTTTGAGTATTTATTCTTAAACGAGTTTGACTCACGTAAATCAAATCGTTGTTTGAACATTAGATGGTCATTAATTCAAAGATTAATTAATTGGATTAGATTGATTGAATAACATGATTTGTATGAATACATGAATGTGTTGTATGAATAATGTATATCGGATGGATATTAGAAGGGCGAGGGCAATTTTGGAAATTGTAATAAATTTAGAATTTATTAAATTGGACCTGCGTGTCCAGCCTTTAATCTCATTTCTCATTGTATTTCTCTTCTCACCTATTCCCCTCAATGTAAATGAGGTTTCTTTATTGTATTTTTGTAATTGGGTAGAAGTTAGAATAGTTCTAGCCGGGGAGAGGAAATGGAGTGATTTGTTCTAGGAACAATTTGTGACATATCCATCCGCATATCATTATTAATTTATTTATCGCGCCTTATTATGCTTTTAGAATGCATGCTTAAGGGTGTATGATGAGACCTAATCAAAGATAATAAATTGGTTGCCAATTTACACGAAAAACCCTCAAAACACATTAAGCATTTTTCCTTCCGTTGAGTGATTCTTACACAAGATCCAAAGTTGGCATTGGTTTGTTGGCCAAAGTCAAGACCTTTGTCAATTTCGGATGTGTTTGAATCATGAGAGCTTTGTTCCATATCGGTGTCTTGTCCAAGTCGTGATTTGTTGGCCAAAGTCAAGATCACTTCTTGTCCATCGACATTGATTACGAAGCTTTCCATGTCAATGGGTTCCGCTTAACTGGGATCATTAAGTTTGTTGTGCCAAAGCCAAGGCTTAGTTGATTCAGAGGAAAAATGTTAGGTAATATATTCGATATATTGGCATATATAAGATATATGTTTCGGACTTGGATGTCCACCTACTGGATCTAGGAATTGGATGAGATCCAATTGATCTTAGAGATCTACCTAGTTAAGTATCATACAATTTGTTGGCCAAAGTCAAGATTGTGTGTTATTTAACGGGATCCTAGCCCACTAGGAAACTAGGTTTCCCGAGTACTCAACAGAGGGTTAGAGGCTCGCCGAAAAATAGTGGGAGGCGAGAATTAAATTTGCAATATTCGTTTAATTACTTGCCATACGCGCTCAATCAAATATCATTCGTCAAATAAATATTATTTATTAGTTGGACTAATATTTAATTGTTGTTTTAATAAACAGTTGGACTGTATTCAAACTACTTCATTTATAGTTGATTATATAATTAGATTTTAGTAATCAATATATTTGAATTTTACCCTTCATTTATAGTTGATTATATAATTGGATTATAGTAATCAATATATTTGAATTTTACCGATAATTTATAGTTGATTATATAATTGGATTATAGTAATCAATATATATTTGATTTTAACCAATAAAAGTATACTTAATTATATAGTTGGACTATAGTAATCATTATATTAAATAGTACCTGAAATCGTTGATTAAATAGTTGGACTATTAGAATCAAGATAAATTGAAAGATTAGTGTTTAAAACATAATCCTAGTGAAAATGTGTTTAAACGACTTTAATTTTCAAATTGGGAATAAATTTCAGGATAGTCCTGAAAACTAAGAAGTTACTTTATTTGATAAAATAACATATTAGGCCTAAGCCCATAGTTAAGCAAATAGTAGAGCATGATCTTTGGAAGATTCATGTGATGATAACTTTAGTGCTTGATCCATTATACTTGTCAAAAGACTCTTTAATTTCCTAATCAGAACTAAGGATTAGATCCTTAAAGTATGATGAAGAAATTGAAGGATCATCATAGATCTATTATTAGATCTTAGAAGTATTAAATTGCAATTAATAACTCTTGGAGAGTTAATGGCTATTCTCAAGGAGATAAAGCCAAAGTTTGCAATAAGGCAAGTAGTGCAAGGCGCACCTTACTTTGATATTCTAGAAACCCAAGGCTTGGCCAAAGGCTTCTGGGATATAGAAAAGGGCAAAGACAAAATCATTATTGTCTTTTAGGAAGACAAATGACATATCCCAAGATGTCTGCTTAAACTGTTGCAAATGGGATCACTGAAGCGTGACTGCCATATGGACAAAGCAGACATGAAGGAATTGAAGACGAGCAAGGCTCTGACTTCAAATATGTTTGTCATAAATATGTTCACTACTAGTATTAAAATTGGATTTTAAAATACTAAGTGTGATACATAAATATGCATTGATGTGAAGAATCTGCTATGAGCAGGATACTAACTTCAATTGAGATTAATCTGCGAATCGAAAATGGGACGAAAGTCACTGTTTTACCGTGGATACCTAAGTTTAGGAACTACCCTTCGGATGTGTACTTAAATTAGGAAACTGTTATAATGTAACTAGTTTGACTAGAAACATCATCTCCATATCAGGGTTTAATCTGTTGCGGGTATACCTTTATATTCTAGAACACTAAAGTGTTTTATTTTATAAAGATGATATTGACATAAACACATTAGATGTGAGTAACAGTATTTATATTTTGAATATAAATAAATCTCAAACATATAATATGACGAACAAATAGCTCAAACTGATTTGATCAGATGAGACTTATTTGTGGCAATATTGTCTGGGACACATTAAACAAGACTCGTATATCCACACTTTTGAAGAGTGCATACTAGGACGGATTTGATTCCATTCAAATAAAGTCTACGAATCTAGTTTATTAGGTAAAGTACCTAAAATACCTTTTACTTGGTAGAAGTGCAAGAGCCACCGATCTGTTAGCCCTATTCATAGTGAAGCAAGTGGGCCCATGTCTAGCTAGGCTAGAGGTGGATATGAATGTTTCTTTTGAAACACAAATCGGAAACTTTTAGAGTTTCGACACGAAATAGACGAACAGATCAGCTAAAATATTAAAACATCACGGTTTGACCATGATGAAAATACTTAAGCAGTAAGTTTCTCATATACTTGAAAGAGTATAGTATTCTTTCAATGAAGACTCCTCCCGGAACACGTCAGTTTGACGGTGTGTCCAAACGGAGAAACCAAATTTTGTTGGACATGATAAGGTTAATCATGAGTCGCTCTGAGCTACCATTTTCCTTCAAAAGGGATAAGCATTAACAGAGCAATACTTATTTTGAATAAGGTTCCATAAAAATCTATTTGACAGATTTCATATTAGATATGAACAGGAAAGAAACTGGGCTTTCTCACTCCTGATGATTTGGGAATGCTAGGCATACATTTGGATGATACCAAACTAGAACACAAATTGGATAAGTGCCTAATGTAATTGGTTATCCTAGGGAAACCAAAGTATAGTACTTATACAACTCACTAAGAGAACAATGTGATTGTTGCTCACCATGCGGTTTTTCCTAAGGGGAATACCGATATGCAGTGGTAAGTGGGAGGATAGTAAAACTCGATAAAAAAAAATTTCGGAATTATATTGTTCAAGGCACCAAGTCCTTAGTGGAACACAAACAGTTCATCAAGGATGAAGCTATACCAATAATCTTCGAATACACAAGAACCGCGTAAGTCGGAGAGAGTCGGAAAACAACCTGGGGTATGGATTTCTGATCTCACCTCATAAAGATGTCAATCTTATTGAGGAATAAGAATTGACTACGTGTAAGGAAGTATTACAAGGTATCGACTCCCTATTATGGCAAAGTGCCATGAAGTCCGAAATGGATTCCATGTATACCAACTATGTTTAGAGACTAGTTGATGTACCAGAAGGCATTATGCCTATTGGTACTATATAAGTCTTCAAGGAAGACATACATGGATGGAAACATACCAACGTACTAAGCTAGGCTTGTAGCGAAAAGGTGTCGTTATCAACATTGTTTCGATAACAACAAAATCTTTTACCTGTTGCCATGGATAAATCCATTTGGATAATGCTTGCTGATGCTGCATGTTTCATTTATGAAATATGGCAGCTGAACGAAAAATCGTTTTCCTGAAAAGGAAACCTTTTGGAGGATGTTTACAACATCCTGATGATTTTTCGTATCAAAACTAGCAAACAAGGTTTGCAGGTTATTCGATCCATGATTGGATTGAAGCAAGCATTAGGTTCTTGGAATTATCATTTTGATGTAATCATAATGGTTTATGATATAATTCAAAATGAGAAATGATTCTTGTGTATATAAGGAGGTTAGTGGGAGCGCACTGAAAGTGACTGTCCTAAATAATGATGATATGTCATTTCTTGGAAATGATATTCCCATATTACAATCGGTGAAAGCTTGGCTTTCATGAAAATTCTCCTTAGAATTCTTGGGAGAAACATCTTTTATTCTAGGAATAAAGATCAACTGGGATAGATTTAAAGTTGTTAACACTCTCTGAGAACTCGTACATTGAAAAATGTACGTGACCTGGTGTCTCATACGTTTTGAGCATATGGAGTCACAAACAGGTCAATCCAAGTGATAGTCACTGGATTGATATTAAGAACATCCGTTAGTATCTTAGAGAACTAAGGATGATGTCTTATACTATGGAGAAGGAGAACTTGAAGTGACTGGGATCACTGCTATAAGTTTCCTAACCGATAAAAATAACGGTACAATACAGTTTGAATAACGGAACAGTGAGTTGGAAATCTTTTAAGCAAGATACTGTTACCAAATAAACAACAAATTCGGGTTATTGCTACGGCTGAGGCAGAAATAGAAAGCCATTTGGGTCGATGATAAATCTAATTAAATTAGATATAGTTCTGAAAGCAGCTGAGCTAGGCGTCAGCACAAGCTAAAGAATTAATGGTCTCATCAACGATCCAGATATATACTTCGACTATTCATCTGATTCGTTCGGATCATACATCATGGCGATGTAATGATCAAATAAATCGCATCAGACGATAATCACGCAAATCCGCTGACGAAAGCCTTTCCTCAGCAGTTTGAGCGAACCGTACATATTTCGTGTGTATGACACTCGAGTGATTGGCTATAGACCAAGTGGGAGATTGTTGGACAATTATGACCCATAGCGTCAATATTTGTACAGATCATGGTGTTGTTGTAAAAATTAACTATGTGACAAGGAGATTGCACTCTTATCATTTGTGATTACATCACCTAGATGTATAAATGATAGGAGGTCCCTATGATTAGTTCCTGGATTGAGATGATATGAGACATTATCAATCCACGAATGATTAATCATTAAATAATCCCTAGTCGTAGTATTATCGAGACTGGACATCGATAATGCAGAATAGACTAGTATTGCACTTGTGCGCGTTGTGGGAGCACAACGGCATAGTTCTCATATATTTAAGTATTGGATACTTATGCAAGTGTGATAGGAGGTTGTGTTTACCGATGGTGCGGAAACAGCTTCGCTCTGGATAGACCCCTCGGAATTCCATTGGTAGTATGACTATGTGTCTATGGAAGTCCGATATCAGGGTAGGTGTATTTGGTCTTAACCTGAGACTTGCATCGCTAATACTTGCGACAATCGGTATGCTTTAGTTTTGGTCGTCCAGGGCTTTAACCGGTTCTGTGTACGCCTCTGCTGGGTATATTGAGAATCGTAGTGTATTGGGTGTGATGTCAAGACGGAAGTATCACACCAGTCATAGTGGAGATGATGTCACATAGGATACGGTACTAGTGCTCTTAAGAACTGCAGTCATCGGGATATTATGACTAGGTCATGTATATCCGATAATAGAGACTAGTTACCAGACATCCGACATGTGCTTCGTACGGGGCAGACACAGTTCCAGCCCCAGGCCTGGCACGTGACATTCGATACTGGATCGCAATACACAATAATATGTATACTACGTCTGACATAGATTATATATTCCAGTAAGAATATTTCTGGAGAATTGGGTAGGCACGGTGCTTTGCTAGAAGCCAACCATGTCTTGTAAATCGGTAAGCACGTGGTACGAGGTACGCACATATTCGGATAATCCAATGACCGTATTTACTGCCAACATATCCATGGATCTCTTGGGTCGCTTCCCAAAGATTCACCGATGACAGTTGATTTAAATTAGAATTAATCTGGGATTAATTAAGAGAGAGAAAATTAATCTAAGATTAATTGAGGTATTATTTAATCTGGGATTAAATGTGTTCGGAAGAGAGAGAACGCGATTAATTTGGAATTAATCGGTAGAATAAATTTAATAGTTAAATTTGATATTTCTATTTAATTTATTCGTGTGGGCTAAAATTAATATATCGGATATATTAATATGAATTGGATTTCAATACGAAATTAAAGTCGGACTTTAATATGAACGAACGAATTAATTTAAAATTAATTCGTAGACGACATTCGTAATATATTTGCGAGGCATCGTTATTTAATTAAACTAGATTTAATTATTTAGCGATGAGAATTCGTTTAATCGGATTAAACAGATCCGAGCCGCGGCAAATATTGGTAGAGACATTTGAATTTTGAATTCAAATATGGGGCCCACTTTAAATGTGGTAGTTGGGAGAGTGGTTGGCATTTATGTCATACCATCCACTTTCCAACCACCTTGGAATGGTTTTGGCAAAACCATTTACCCAACCACCTTGTTTAGGTGAAAAGGGTAAAAGGGATTTTACCAAAAGCCTTCTCTCTCTCTCATTTGTGTATCTATCACACAAAACACACTTGGAACAAAATGAAACCCTAGAATACTCTTCTTTGGGCGTGAACTTGAGCTTCTCCTCTCTTTGATTTGTTGCAAAATCAACAAAGCTAGCACTTCAAGGAATCAACTAAGGTGATAGGGAAACCAACTCAAAGCTTGGAATCATCAAATGAAGGATCTTGGAGATCTTCATTCAAACAACTCAAAGCTTGGAATCATCAAAGGAAGGATCTTGGAAACCAACTCAAAGCTTGGAATCAACAAAGGAAAGATCTTGGAGATATTCTTCTTCTCAAAATTTTAAAAGCTAAAATCCATTCAATGTAAGTAATTCCGCAACTTATAATGATGTTATGAACACCTTTTCTTGCTTATTAGATCATTGGCATGTTCTAGGAACACTAACAAAACAAATAACGGAATAATAAAAGGCGCGGCAAGGTATTGTCGTAAAGGTAGCCTTTTAGACTTTTCTATTCTCAAATGGAGAACCTTTAGACCAATATACTAAGCCCATGCGCATCACATTACAATGCATATAAAATAAAGACAACAATATAGGACTTCGCATGCTCAATTAAACACATCTCGCATTCAACCAAACACACTTCGTCCGGCGCAGCAAAACTTCGTGGCAAAGGTAGCCCGTAGGCTTTTTATCCCTAAAAATGGAGGACCTTTAATCCAACATGATTAGCCCATGCGCACCATATCATCAATACATAAATAAATATCATACACAAAGTCAATGGCGGAATAATAAAAGAGCGCAGCGAAGTATCGTGGTAAAGGTAGCCTTTTAGGCTTTTCTTCCCCCAAATGGAGAGGCGCTTTACATTACAAGGCATACAAAAATAAAGACAACAATATGGGACTTCGTATGTCCGATTGAACATATCTCACATTCAATCAAACATACGTTTTCCGGCGCGGCAAAATATTGTCGTAAAGGTAGCCTTTTGGACTTTTCTTTCCTCAAATAGAGAACCTTTAGACCACCAAACTAAGCCCATACGCACTATATCATCAATACACAAGCAAGTAACGTGCGGAAAGTAAAAGACGGAATATAAAATGTGAATAACAAACGAACAAGATAAAACAAAGTAAAATATGTGCCGTTTACTCAAGTGGTACGTGGAATTGTTTCCAAAGTACAGACCGCACTACCGTCCATTCGGATTCGGCTATGGAATTTACGTCTGGGTTTCCATCCTATATACCACAAGAGACGACACATTTTCTCATCCATTCAAAGCCACAACATGTATCCATAAATGACTCTCATGCAAAAAAAAAAAAATAAAACAATTACCGTTTTGTGTTAAAAGGCTACTGTTTTTGCTCCGTTTCGCTGTTGTTCTGCTGCTGTTTTTCAGTCACCGTTTTGTGGTAAAAGGCTATTATTTTGTGGTAAAAAGGTCACTGTTTTGTGATTTTTTGAGCTGCTGTTTTTTCGGGTTTTTGGCTACAGTTTGGCGGTTTCTAAGGGTCTTGGGGCTGCTGTTTTGTGCGGTTATTTAAAGGTTTTAAAGTGCAGTTTTTGTTCACTGTTTTAGATGATTTAGGACACTGTTTTGGGGTATTTGGGCTGTTGTTTTTCGGTCACTGCAGTGTACTCTTTGGGACTGTTTCGGTGGATACAAAGGTGTTTTTTAAGGCAGTTTATTCGGTGATGTTAGGGCTTGTATGGGGCTTTTGTTTCGGTTATGTTAGGGGGTTGTATGGGGTGCAGATTTTCGGTGAATGTATGGGTTATTTCAAGGGTGATTTTCGGTGAAGGCTTACTGTTTTAGGGGTGTGATTTTCGGCAATGGAGGGTGTCTAGGGGGATGAGTTTCGGCTGTAGTAGAGAGAGGAGAAGAAGAGAATTTTTTGTGTGCTTATTCTTGTGTTATGCGTGAATGGACTAGGAGAGGGCAAGGGTTGGATTTGGGTTTCTTTATAGGCAAAGGGTAGGGTGAATCCTTACTTGAAAAGGAATGAGATTTGTGTAATAAAATGGATACCATTTAATTAGTGTCACACAAGGAAAATATATTTAATTGGGGACATTATTTGTTTAAATTAGGAATAGGTTTATTTGATGTTTATTTGTTTTATTTGGTATATGATTTGTTTTGATTTCCCATGTGTTAAATATGTGTTTTATTATTTTTGGATGTGTCTTATGGGCTTGGGCGTGTGTGAGCTTGGCTTGGGCTTGTGGTTGGCTTGGCTTGGGCGTGTGGTTGGCTTTGGATGGCGGTATGTGGGCTTGCGGCGGTTTTGGGCCAAGGTTAAATGGTTTGCAGGGATTTTGGGCCGAGGTTTAGATTTTAAAACAAAGGTCCACAAGCGAGCCCGAAGCTAAACAAGCGAGTTAAATCCGACAAAATATTGATTTTAGTCTTTTCCCTTCCGACTTCCGTTTCCCGCGACTTCCACGATTTAAAAGGTAGTGCCTCCAAATGAGACTCATCATCGGGACTTACATGCAAAAATACAGTGCCTACATTGGCGTTCTTGAGTGATTTCTTCGAATGAGAGATCCGCCGTGATTTCTTTGTTTGAAGAATTCATTCTAGAATGGCCCTGGAATTTCTATTATGCTAAGATCACAGTTTTATATATTAGCTTATAGAGCCTATTATAGACTCATATAAGCTTTTCGAAAATCTGTGTTCTCTAATTTTGATACAGTCAGATTGTCTGATTTTATCAAAGCATAGAGAATACATATTTGATAATAGGGTCAGTAGAAGCGTGCAAATTTCTTTCTAGTGTTATATATCCTAACGACATTATCATTATTAGTGTAATACTGAGATGTTTGTGAGGTAAAAGGTTTACCTAAGTCTTCTTTTCTCCGTGAAAGCAGTAGGAGTAGTCTCTGTTATATTTGATATAAAGTTTCATATATGATATAAAACTAAGAGACTTGTGAGATACTCTCATTAGTCGTGTATTAGATATGATCTAATAAAGGACACAGTAAGACTATATGTATGACAGTTAGTATAACTGTTTGACAGTTAACGTGTCTTTTATATATATAGTATTCATCTTTCGTAAATGATGATTCCTTTGTCGAAAAATAGATTAATTAGATTATCTAATCAATCTTATGGATTATAGGATGATGGCATAATGAATACTATATTATGTGCGATTAAAGATATCAATTTAATCGTAATCGTTACGAGTTATTTTGATATGATGCAGACCATATGATGGGTCTTGAAACATGTTCTTTGTTATCTTAGAGATATTAAGAATGAGTTTCTTATTCATGGAGAATTTAGACTGCAACCATAAGGTCATATTAGTTTTGATCATAATTATGACATTAGATGGTCTATGTCATATAAAGTCAGAAAAGATGCAGTGGGAGTGTCATCGTTGATTCTGCTAAACTAGTGGAATCAGTTGCAACTTATGAAGTATTGACTTATGAAGTTGCATAGTGACCCTATAGATTAGAAGTTCTCATATTAGTGTAATTCTTACGGTTGTCTTATAGTATTTGGATTTGATCTCTAAATACATAGACAACTCAGTAGCTGTATCATAATATTGATATCACATATGAGTCATATTGATGTAGAACTTGGGTTCTACAAAATATGAATGATGATGGTTAAGGAAAACAATTGGGTTTGTTGGACAGACTCAATTTGTTAAAGCGGGCTTACTTGTTGTTGCCTACCTCTTGAGTGCTAGGTGAACTATTGAGGGCCATGAGTATATGATACACATTGATATGTATATATGATACCGTGGATTGAGAAATTGTTAGGGTTGGTGCTCGGAGTGCCAATCCGGATCGTATTTATGTTCGATTCATAAATACGAGCAATTTCATTTTCCATAATATTACTCATTTAATGGTAGCACCTCTTGTCTTTTATACATATATTCGATCTAATTACGATTAGATATCTAATTATGATTAGATTGAAACGAAATCTGATTTAGTGATACGTGTATATTAGACAAAGACGCTAGGATTTACAATGTAGTGCGCAGTTACAACGTAGTTTGTAATTGACATTGGGAAGCGTCACTATAAGTTGTATATCCTTAAATAAAGTTCATGGTCAAGATTTACTAACACGGGTCGGTTAGTAAAATCCGCTGAGACCAGTACATGTCGTATATCGTGACTTGGTCAGATGGTTTATCCTAATGAACCATGAGTCTCATGAGACTCGTATAGACATGTAGGTGTTTATTTGATAAACACTGAATGACTCACTAAAGATTTCCTAATAAATGGTACACCAACGTCAATAGGAATCTTCTCGAGTTGAGCGAGCATAGTGGTCATTCGACTTGAGATACCACTGTGGATATATGAGTTATCCTCCAAACTTTGATGGTAGTCACGTCACCGATCTATTCATGATCAGACCTCCACATGTTCATTGGGTGTGGACTGATGCTCATGATATCCAGTGCGTATCCAGATAGGATCCGTCAGTCATGTGTACAGGGCATATGTATGCTCACGTGTTTACGATCTAGTAAATTCATGACCGTGGTATAACTTCGGAAGCTTGTTCTGAGTGTTATTTAGAGATCGTAAATTGAAAGTCGTCTAAATTATACCAAAAGGATTTGACATTTTATCTATATCCCAGGCATAATATGGATAGCCTGTGACAGAGGGATTATATATATGCAATGACCTCGACTTACATAGTTTAGCGAGAATATATGTGGTCGTCATAATTCATGAGTGGGTGAATTATGGACACGACATTGGATTTCGTGACGGATAAACCTAAACTTTGAGGATGGAATTGGAAGCTTATAACATGTGTGAAGTAGAATTGAAAGATATTATTTTAATATTTGTTCAATTTTATCATTTAATGATAAATTTCCATTTTAGAGTGTTATGACCACTCTCTTAATGCCTATAATTGTTCTTAGGTGCTTCATTGGTTGTGACTTGAATTGGTGTTTTGATTAATATGATTAATATTGAAAAAGTTGGATTAAAGCATGAAAAATTGGTAATTTTTGTTGCAAAATCAGATCTGGAAAAACTAGGTTGTTTGTGATGAAAATTATATCATTTAAATGTATTGGATGTGTTTTGGGTGTTGGAACAATTGCCAGAAATTGTTTCGGAGTTGAAATAAGCGAAAACGGTGAAAAACGGTGTTATCGGGTGACTTTTGAGCAAACCGGGTGATGAGTGCCCAAACAGTGAATTTGTCACTGTTCAGGCAGCCCATGAACTGCTCTAATACTATTGGTTCAGCCTGGGCAGCCCTCATGTGTATTGGGTGGTCGGTTCGGTCAAAAAAAAGTTTTATGCCATTTTACGGCAAACAGTTTGCGTAAAAGTTTCGTGACGTTTCATATATATTTATGTCGCTATTTGATATCGAATAAATGTGTTTAGGTTAAATATGAATGAATTTTTCATATTGGATATTGAATAATTCATTCGGTAATTTAAAAAGTTATAAAATTATGATTTCCCCCAACAGCGCTTCCGCCGCACTCTTTGCCCAAAATCCCAACAAAAATGGTATCAGAGCATGTCTGATCCTTCATCCGTTACATTTTTCATGCTTGATATATGATATATTATCCAATTTCGATGTTTGCACATGCATGTAATTTAGATATTTCTTGACTTTTCGGTTCTACGCTAACGGGAAACGTAACGAAAATTTAATGGTTAAACTGAGTTATGTTTTCTAAGGTAGAATTGAGTTGTTTAGAAAATGATTTAGATTAAAATTCTGCATTTGATGTGGAGCAATACTTCCTTGAGGAATATCCCCGCTTAAAATAAGGCTGTAAATAACGTGTATTGGATGTAAATTTCCTACTAAAATGCGTTGTTTGCTAAAATATGCCGTGCTAAAATGCGATGTCGGTTATCATGCTCCGCTAACGTGAGCCTGCCACGTGTCAACATCATAGTAGATTTGATAACATGCGCTTGCCATGTGTCACCATCACAGCAATCATGCTAACATGCACCGGACACGTGTCATCATCTCATGCTGCCGACAATCCATATCTTTGCTAACGTCAACGTCGCGACGTGCACACCCTTATGCATCGCGATGCCGAGCTAATAATTCTACTGACAGTCACGTGTCATCATCTTCGCAAAGCCCAAGCCACGTGTTATCAATCTACGGTGCATCGCTACGCGAAATGTTTCACGCGTCGCGACGCATGAGGCCAGGACTTGCCTATAAATTTAGGCCGATTTCATTTGCAAATTCATACTTTCTTCTAAGGAATTCCTTAAGAATACTAAGAAGATTGTATCTTGCTTGTTTATTTACAGTTTTCTGTATTTTATTTTATTTATTTTACGCAACAGTATTTTCTTTTCTTTACTTTTCAGTCTTTAATATTATTGTTCAGCATAAGGAGGTAAATATCCTTTGCTGGGGTTAAAGGTTAAGATTTTATTATTAATATTTAGATTAATCACCCTTAATTATAATATATAAACTATTTAAAATCTGACTTAATGGGATACCTCATTTATGGTCGGTTGGACTTAATAAAATTAGTTTTAACCTGACTCAATTGGATACCGCCTTTATGGTCGGTTGAAATTAATCTTAAATCTGACTTAATCAGGATACCGTCTATATGGTCGATTGGTAATGTCATGCAAAGTTAATATATTATAATAAGGGAGATATCTAAAATAGAAGTAATAAAAGTGGATCCTCTATCCTCAATATTTTCTTTATTATTTTATTTATGTTTTTAATTTCCAGTATTTACTTTATGTCATTTACTTTATTTAAGCTTCTACTAGCCTTAGATATGTGTCGTAACTAAACTCGTTATCTGGGGTTGTGATGAATTCCAATATCACTGATTTAAAATGAGTTATTTTATAGTTTGGGTAATATAAAGGTTTATTTATTAAGTCTTAAGCTTAATGCTTCTTGTTAACTGGCCATTAATAAGATTGATGTGGTAAACTTAAAATAAACTTGACAAAAGAATTTTAGGTTTCAGCCTTAAACTTAATAACTCATGATCTCCCTTACGGATTATATACCCCTTAATAGATTTCCTTCCAGGATAGACATATACCTATCGGGCGGGGGTAGCCAAAATTGGATCTTAATTTTAATGAATTCAGGTAACTTGGTTAACATAGACATATGATTAATTGGGTTATATTTGGTATTTGCATCTGACCATCGACAGATGTTTTTGCATAATTTCGTGTTCCAGGTTAATAAACCGATATATTGCACAAACATGATAATCACTTCATCTTTAAAAGATATTGGAAGGATTCACAACCCTAGATAGTTTAATAATATTGATTTTACCTTTAATTCACTTTCGCGCTATTTTATTTACTTGTTTTAGTTTAAAGTCACCATCCAATCAAACAACAAATATATTAGATACTTGTAAGAATTTGGCTTCCTAAATTAATAGCTTAGATATTAAGTCCTCGTGGGATTGATACATTTTATACTACTTGAATGATACGTACGCTTGCGTTATACGAGTGTGATCACGCCGGTCAGGATTCCTAACCAGCTCGACTACTATACCACGAGAACTTCAATCAATTAAACATGCGTACATGCATACCTATCATGGTACACCAAACTCATCGTACGACTTCTCATGCACAAGCACATCCATAACAAGCATTCCAAAACAAGATTCAAACACTCACATACAAACATATGTTTCAAACATATGAATATACATCCTATTACAAAATTCAAATGTCATACCTTTAATAGTCCTCATAATTTTTCTTTTATCGATCAAACATATTCATTTCAGAATCTCTATTTAGGAACATTTGATATAGTGTCTTTACCAAATGAACATATCCAACCTATACATATCTTAACATCATATGCATATACGAATACATACTCATATACTTATACATTTTCATATTCATTCACGTACACAATTTCATATCGTTACACATTCATACCTTTACGCCCATTCATACATATACATAGACATTAAGCTTATCAAACATTTCACTTGAAACACATCAATATATACATACAGACATTAATATCATTAAACCACTTACTTCATGTCATAATAATAACAAAAGTCATACTTGTGATGGTCGTTTCACTAACTACATATAACCTTGAAGTCATTCTCAAACTACTTCTAAAATACCTTCCGTTTAACCTAACATATCAATCATCCATATACCTATATATGTATATTCAAAACATGAAATCTCCCATTAAGCTCTCATCGCATGAGTTACTTACCTAGCTTCGCGAGCACTCCAGGTCCTAGTCACATCTGTCAAAGCAAATAGCGAAATGCCATCAGAAACACGACTTACGGAGTTCTCGACTAAACTACGATAAAATCTCGGAACAACAAAATCAAGTCCATTTTCAATAATTTCAGTTTCAATAATCTTAAAACACCATCATAAACTATTCCAAACCACTAGTTCATTTAAATCACTGATTTACGCATTTTTGAAAAATCTTCCGAAAAATGTTTCCGCAAATGCTACGAAAGGGTCCTGAATCCTCTGAACCTACCCGGATTATTCAAACATGTTTGTTATATCATAAATAACCCATAATTATCATCAAAATTCAAAACACATTTTTATACGCAAAAACCAACTTTTATCGAAAACTTACATATTCTATCGGATCGATCAAACTCGTTCTGTTTACATTTGAATTCTATCGAATTATCATATTCAATATACTAATACTCAAACAATTCAATTTATATTAATACACTACTCTACAAAGCTACTGGATACATCCGAACATTTAACAATACACTTGAAATTTGTGGATTTTTATCGGGAGGTGATTTCGAGGGCATATACGGACTCCAAACGATCCCACGAATGCTCTAGAATCAATGGAATTTTGATCGTAGTTACTTTTCACCATTGGTCACTGTTCATATGAATCTTCTTTCATCGTTTTGCGTGTAATCATGCACGGAACGAAAAATCCGTCACCACCAACTTGTTGGCTCGGGTCGTGAAACAAAGCGAAGAGCCGGGATCTGGAAAACTATGCTCATGCACCACCCTATCTTTTATCACTATTTTCGATGTTCTGGGGCCGCCGTCAGCCACCACAAGGTGGATGAGTGTCTGGTGCACCTCTCTAGCCCGTCGCGCCGATAGGTAATGGCTGGCAGGCCGTCGGGGCGATAGAGACTACAAAAATGTGATTTTTGGGACGAGGGTGCATATGTGAGATGTGTGAAGCTTATGCCATTTTGGAAATTACAAGAAACTATGGGTATTTATAGTGAAGTTTCAGAAAATTACCTTCTGACCCCCGTAAAATTATAGTCAGGTCCCTCCCATGGAACTTTCTCGAAAATTCACATTGTAGAAGCCATTCTGATACAAATTTCGAAAAGTGTTCAACGCGAAAGTTGTTCATCTTGAAAAAAAAAAGTCTGATGGTTCAAGAATCAGCTCAATCGGAGTTCGTTTTAAAGTTTTATAGCCGAAACAACAATCTTTTACGTGTAGAACGATGTAAACAGGAATCGCGTAACCGGTTCTCGAAACCATGCATTTTCCAATGCAATGAATCTTCACTTTAAAATATTCCGATATATTTTCTAACATATAAACTTTTATTTTTTAAATACATCCCGTTCCAAATTCTACACTTCAATTCAGAAATCTTCCAGAACCGTTCCGAAAAATATTCGAGATATTACATGCATAGTCAAGTATCTCCTGGATTCTAAGATGGGACCATAATCACCCAACCTTTAGGGTGCCCTTCAAACTCTCCAATGCTTTAGGGGACTCATACGCCCTGACCTCCAATACCAAATTGCGATTTCGGTCCAAAAATAATTTAGCGGCTCATCATCTTGTTGTTTTATCATCCTCAACGACCCTATATGCTTTCTTGGAGCACAAGCTCCTTTGAAATGTCGTATAAATGACATTCGTAGCTGTAAAAAATAGCTAATACTCTCTGGTGTTAGATTCTTGAACCACAAAATAGAGGGTTAACAAATTGTCTCTTCCTCCATACCTTGAATCTGCATCAGTAACACAAACTCTTCCACGTGCACCTGTGAGTAAGTATTACCCCATTATAGGAGCGAAGAGGGGTTTACCGTTATGCACATGAAGTCGGGGACCACTACGTTGTTGGGCACGTAGCCCGTAGAGAGTTAGGACAGCCCTCAGGGGACTAACCGGAGAATAAAGGATTCATCACCCATTATAAGGCACTGAGAATGATTTAAGCATGCACTACACCCCTCGCAAGTGATGACCTTAAATCTATTTGGGTTCGTAATGATCTCTCACTGATGCCAGTATAATACTTAGGTTCGAAAAGAGATATATACATGTCTTATAATGCAATTCACATGAATGCAGTTTAAAGGCATACAATTGCACACATATGAATAATAAAAATAGTAAAAATAAAATGCAAAGTTAAAAAGTTTTCCAATGTTATTAAAGCATTAATAAAATTTGAATGAAATATATCAGAATATAAATTTTTCTAGGTGGAATCATAGGATAAAACAAGCAACACATGGCATAAAATGATAGTAAGATAAATATTCATGCATGATAACAATAATAAGAACATAATAATTATAGGGCATGCTTTAAATCAGAAAATAGGAACATAAAATAGTGATAAGAACATTAATGGTGAAATGGGTAAAAATTGTGTAAAAATAAATAACAATATTAATGATAATGGTAATAACGCATAAAAATGAGGCATCACAGATAACAGAATGCAAAGCACATATTCTCCCAGCCTCGCTTTAAATAAGCATGGCCGGATATTATTATTATTATGTGACAAACATTTTTTATGTGATGTGCATGTCCAACCAGATGTGTTTTAGTTATGGAGATACCGTGCATGAAAACAGAAACTTAGAGAGGTGCCCTCAGGTCCTACCATTGTGTATACTGTAGCTCATGAGATGTCTCTGAAGTATGAGTCGTTGCTGAATTCACGCCAGAAGATAGGAAGCTCCAAGGATCAGGGTATGTTTTCTCACTTTCTCTCTCTACGATTTCAAGAACTCGGTATTGCATAATTTTGAGAGAGTTTTCTAGATAGGTTCTGAATGCATTGTGAATGGGAGGATCTCCCTATTCATAATACTATAGAGGGGTTGAAAGTTGGAAGGGAGATGAAATCCCTCTCTGAGCTCCCGCCTGTCTATGTAATCACAATCTGCAACGTTTGACTCATGTTTAGTGATGAACACTAAAAAATGTACATTTATTAAAAGGAAAATTAATCATTTTACACTTGCAGTTTCATTAATCCCCTCAATTTAGCACATTTGTGAAATAATAATGAAATTTATGTTGTATATATTTTTATTGTTATTTTTATTTCTTATGTAGGTGATAACCTTTTAGTCCGATATCGGATTGAGATGATTCCAGTTCCAGATAAAAGAAGACTCAAATATCTACAACTTTACTTTGTACGGTAAGTGTTCCTAAAACATGCCCAGATCGGCTAAGAGTGATTTGTGTTTGAATAAAATCAAAAGAGTTGCGGAAAATACTCACATTGATCGGATGAGTTTAAAACTTTTTATGCATTTCCGTGGAAGCTCCAAGCTTTCTTGAGTGTTTCCAACACTTGGGTGAGTTTCCCTATCACCTTGATTCACTCATTGATGTGCTAGGAAGAACAAATGAAAGAAAAACATTTTCCCTTCCAAAGATATGAAGGTTCGGAAATCGAGAAAGAAAATGATTCTAAAACCCAATTGACCAAGTCAACTTACAAAAGTGTGTATATCCTTTTACCAAAAGCAAAGGCAAAGTGTTGGAGGGAAAAATGGCATTTAATGCCTCCAACAACTTCCATCACTCAAGTTGACACTTGATAGACATGTGATGTAAGTTAGTGGGACCCACTTTAATTCAAAATTCAAGTGGCTTGCTCCACACACTTTGGGCTCGGGTTTGCGTAATCCGATTAAACAAATTTTCCGTCGCGACGTAATTAAATCCAATTTAATTAAATAATAATGTCTAGCAAAATTATTACGAAAGTCGCTCGCGAATTAATTCTAAATTAATTCGTTCGCTTGAATTAAAATCCAATTTTAATTTCTGTATTGAAATCTAATTTCAATTAATATATCTAATATATTATTTTATAACATATAAATAAATTGAATAGAAAAATCCAATTTAACTATTAAATTTATTTTATCGATTAATTCCAAATTAATCGCGTTCTCTCTTCTCGACGAATTTAATCCCAGATAAATTCTCGACGCAATTAATCCCAGATTAATTCTTTCTCTTAATAATTAATTCCCAGATTAATTATTTCCGTGATTAATCCGAGATTAACTTTCTCTCTTATAATTAATCCCAAATTAATTTTTTGTTTGAGTCAAATCTCATCGGTGAATCTTCGGGAAGTGACCCAATAGATCCCTGGATATGTTGGCAGTAAATACAGTCATCGGACTATCCGAATACGTGCGTACCCAGTACGACGCTCTTACCGATTTACAAGACATGGTTGGCTTCTAGCAAAACACATTGCCTACCCAATTCTCCAGAAATATTCTTTAAATGAAGGAATATGTAATCTTTGTCAGGCGTAGCATACGTAGTATTGCGTATAACGATCCAGTATCAATAGTCACATACTAGGCCTGGGACTGGAATTGTGTTTGCCCCGTACGAATCATATATCGGATCTCTGGTAACTAGTCTCTATATTCGGATAATCATGACCTAGTCATATTATCCCGATGACTGCAGTACTTAATAGTACTAGTTCCGTATCCTACGTGATCATCATCTCCATATGACTGAAGTGATACTTCCATCTTGACATCACACCCAATACACCTACTCTTATTCGAATTCCTATAGACATATAGTCATACTACCAATGGGATTCCGATGGGTCTATCCAAAGCGAAGCTGTTTTCGTACCATCGGTAAATAGAACCTCCTATTACACTTGCATGAGTATCCAATACCCAAATATATGAGAACTATGCCGTTACGCTTCCATAACACGCACAAGTGTAATACTAACCTATTCCGTATTATCGATATCCAGTCTCGATAATACTACGACTAGGGATATTTAATGATTAAACCTTTGTGGATTAATATTGTCTTATATCTTATTAATCCGGTACTAATCATAATGACTTTTATCTTTTATAAATCCAGGTAATCCAAATACAAATGATAAAAGAGCAATTTCCTTTGTCACATAGTTAATTTGTACAACAACACCATGTTCTGTACAAATAGTGATACTATGGGTCATAATTATCCAACAATCTCCCACTTGGCCTATAGCCAATCACTCAAGTGTCTAACACCTGACTATGTATGAGTTGCTCAAACTTCTGCTGAGAAACAGCTTTCGTCAGTGGATTTACAATGTTATCATCTGATGTGTTTTATTCGATCATCACATCGCCATGATGTATTATCCGACGAATCAGATGAAATAGTCGAAGTATATACTTGGATCATTGATGAGACCGTGGTTCCTTAGCCTGTGTTGCAGCCTAGCTTAGCTGCTAACATAACTACTCCTAATCCAATTAGGATTATATAGATCAAAAATGTTTCTACTGCTGCCTCAGCTGCAGCAATGTTCCGCTTTTGTTATTTATTCGGCAACGGTATCTTGCTTGGAAGATTTCCAGCTCACTGTTCCGTTATTCAAACTAAATATGTGTTGGAAAATTATGACCCATAGCGTCACTATTTGTACAGATCACGGTGTTGTTGTACAAATTAACTATGTGACAAAGGAGATTGTACTCTTATCATTTGTGATTAGATCACCTAGATATATAAATGATAGGAGGTCCCTATGATTTGTTCCTGGACGGAGAATGATATGAGACAGTATCAGTCCACGAAGGATAAATCATTAAATATCCCTAGTCAGAGTATTATCGATATTGGACATCGATAAATACGTAAAAGAGTAGTATTACACTTGTGCGCGTTGTGAGGGCACAACGGCATAGTTCTCATATATTTGGGTATAGGATACTCATGCAAGTGTAATAGGAGGTTGTGTTTTACCGATGGTACGGGAAACAGCTTCGCTCTGGATAGACCCCCTCGGAATTCCATTGGTAGTATGACTATATGTCTATGGAAGTCCGAAATCAGGGTAGGTTTATTTGGTCTTAACTTGAGACTTGCACCGCTAATACTTGCGACAATCAATATACTTTGGTTGTGGTCGTCCAGGGCTTTAACAGGTTCTGTGTACGCCAATGCTGGGTATATTGAGAATTGTAGTATGTTGGGTGTGATGTCAAGATGGAAGTGTCACTCCAGTCATATGGAGATGATGGTCACGTAGGATACGGGACTGGTTCTCTTAAATGCTGCAGCTATCGGGTTATTATGACTAGGTCATGTATATCCGATTATAGAGACTAGTTACCAGACATCCGACATGTGCTTCGTACGGGGCAGACACAATTCCAGCCCCAGACCTAGCACGTGATCATCCGATACTGGATCGACATACGCAATACCACGTATACTACGCCTGGTATAGATCCTTTATTTCTGTAAGGATATTTCTGGAGAATTGGGTAGGCATGGCGCTTTGCTAGAAGCCAACCTTGTCTTGTAAATCGGTAAAACGTAGTACGAGGTACTTACGTGTTCGGATAGTCCGACGACCGAATTTACTACCAACATATCTGGGGATCTCATGGGTCGCTTCCCAAAGATTCACTGATGACGTATGACTCGCACTCTAAATTAATCTGGGATTAATTAGAAGAGAGAGAAAATTAATCTAGGATTAATTACGGAGATATTTTATCTGGGATAAAATATCAATTAAAGAGAGATAACGATTAATTTGGAATTAATCGATAAATTAATATATTCGATATATTAAACGAAATTGGATTTCGACACGGAATTAAAATTAGATTTTAATTCAGGCGAACGAATTAATTTAGAATTAATTCGTTAGCGACGTGAATAGTAATTATGCTTGGCATGATTATTTAATTAAATTAGATTTAATTGCGACGCAACGGAAAATTCGTTAATTTGGAATTAGCGAACCCGAGCACGAGATTATTTGCGAGCGCATTTGCATTTCGAATTCGAGTGCGGCACGCAAGTCAAATCAAGCATCAAATCGCTAGTCGTATCTAGCGTCACATCATTCGTCAATCAAGTGATGGATGTCTTTCACTTTGAGTGATTGACGCAAGTCACTATTCATGATTGATGGATTGATGAGTTGATGTTGGTGGTTGGAGCCATTTATGGCTTGACTTTTGAAAGAGAAAAAAATTTGGTATATGTTTATTTGTTTTTAGAAAACAAAAACACATTACACTTTTTTATCTCTCTCACACATCTCTCTCCCCTCTCTTTCTTCTTCTCTCCACACGCCCAAGGGGCTGTGAAAACCTTCAGGTTTTCTGTCAAAACCGACAGCCAAAGGGAAGCCAAGAGTCGCGATTTTGTGGCAAAATCGGGAGTGTTAGCACACTACAAAGTCATGCGAAGGTGATAGGGAAGTCTACCCATGAGCCGGGAATCGTTTGACGAAGCTTGGAGCTTGTTCGAGGAGCTCAAAAACAGAAAATAGAGGAGCAGCTCACTGCCACTGCCGTGAGGTACAAAAGGCAGAAAATTAATTTTTTGTTGCCTACCGCATCGCTCAACCGATCGATGTAAGTATTCCGCAACTTCGTCGTTGTTATTCACACATGTTTTATCACTTTTGATTCGATCCTTGGGACCATAGAACTCCAACAATGGTATCAGAGCGTTGTTAAAAGCATGAAACGAATTTATGGCTTAAAATTTGGGTAAAATATTTTTGAGCATGATTTGAATTAATTGGATGTTTGAGTATGCTTATAACATGTTTAATTGAAGTTTGATTTGATCAATTTCAAGAAAATGGTTTGGAACAATTTTCCCCCAAAATACTTAGCTTGGCCGAAAGTATTGGAGCTCTAAATGTCTTGGTGATTTTGTTTTTTGATTCATTGGATGAGTTGGAAATCATTTGGGGATATTGATTTAATGTTGAATTGAATTTAATTGGATTGAATTTGATTTGGACAAAATAATCCCCTTTGGTAGAGACTTTGAATAGCATGAAATGGGTTTGATTTTAATCAAAATGTGTTGGACATGTGATGATGAAAATGAGCATGATTGATTGTATAAATTGATGTTTTAGAAATGTTAATTTGGGTGATTAATCATGATATACACTTTAGGTTAATTAAATGTGAAATTGGATTTTTGTGTTTAATTAAATTGGGCTTAAAATTGAAATTGGGCTTGAAATGTTGTAAATGGGCTTATTGGGCTTTGTTGTACAAAGTTGGGTTTAGGCAAAATTGGTTGGATCCAATTGGGCCCAAAACCGCTTCCATAAAGCCCAAATGCGACTTAATGGACCTTTAAAGTTTAATTGGGCCTAATGAGCCAAAATTGATTTTTGGGCTTATGGGGTAACTCCCGGATTGGACTTTGGTTATTGGGTTCGACCCGAGTTGACCAAAAGTCCACTTCTTAAGAAATTAATTAAAATCCCATTGGACTTTAATTAAATTGACGTTGGACGTTAATCGGGCTTTGAGACCCGTAGCGATTAAATTTGGAATTGAAGTCGTAAAGGTTCGTAAATAAAGTGTAATATTTAATTTGGAATTAAATAGCGAATAAGAATTAAATGCATATTGAATTGGATTTAATTATGTAGTTTAATTTAATTCGAGAATTCATACTTTGAGTACTTATTCTCAAAACGAGTTTGACTCGAGCAAAAATCAAATCGTTGTTTGAACATTGGATGATCACTAATTATCAGATTAATTAATTTGATTAGATTGATTGATAACATGCTTGTGTGAATACATGGTTGCGATGCATGAATAATGTATATCGGATGGATATTAGATGGGTGGGACAATTTTAGAAATTGTTGTAATAAATTTGATTTATTAATTGGACCTGCGTGTCCAGCCTTATTACCTTCTTATTCTTTGTATTCTCTTCTCACCTATTCCTCTCAATGTAAATGAGGTTTCTTTAGAAGTGTAGTGTAACGGGTAGAAGAAATATTTGTGCTAGCGGGAGAGAGAAAGGGAGAGATTTGATCTAGGATCAATGTGTAAAGTATCCATCTGCATATCATTATTATTTTTTCATATGCGCTTTATTATGTGTTTAGAATGCATGTTTAAGGGTGTATGATGATGAGACCTTAACAAAGATAATAAATTGGTTGCCAATTTGCACTCGAAAAACCCTCACAAAATATTAAGCGTTTTTCCTTCCATTGAGTGATTCTCACTCAAGATCCGAGACTGACATTGGCTTGTTGGCCAAAGTCAAGGCCTTTGTCCGTCGAGGATGTGTTTGAATCACGAGAGCTTTGTTCCATATCAGTGTCTTGTCCAAGTTGTGGTTTGTTGGCCAAAGTCAATACCACTTCTTATCCATCGACATTGATTACGAAGCTTTCCATGGGCAATGGGTCGCGCTTAACTGGGATCACTAAGTTTGTTGTGCCAAAGCCAAGGCTTAGTTGATTCAGAGGAAAAAGGTTAGGTAATACATTGGATGTATTGGCATATATAAGATATATGTTTCGGACTTGGATGTCCCCCTACCCGATCTAGGAATTGGATTGGATCCAATCGATCTTAGAGATATACCTAGTTAATTAGCATACAATTTATTGGCCAAAGTCAAGATTGTGTGATATTTAACGGGATCCTAGCCCACTAGGAAACACGGTTTCCCGAGTACTCGACAAAGGGTTAGAGGCTCGCCGAAAAATAGTGGGAGGCAAGAATTGAATTTGCAATATTCGTTTAATTACTTGTCATACGTGCTCAATCACAAATATCATTCGTCAAATAAATTAAATGTTAGTTGGACTAATATTTAAATGTTGTTTTTTATTAAATAGTTGGACTATATTCAAACTATTCATTTATAGTTGATTTTATAATTGGATTATAGTAATCAATATAATTGATTTTAATCTATTAAATTATAGTTGATTAAATAGTTGGACTATTGTAATCATTATCATAAATAGTACCTAAATCGTTGATTAAATAGTTGGACTATTAAAATCAAGATATAATTGGAAGATTGACATTTAAGTGGCTTAATTTTTCAAATTGGGAATAAATTTCAGGATGGTCCTGGAAAATAATAAGTTACTTTATTTGATAAAAAAACATATTAAGCCTAAGCCCAGAGTTAAGCAAATAGTAGAACATAATCTTTGGAAGATCATGTGATGATAACTTAAGTGCTTAATCCATTAAGCTTGTCGCAGTAGACTCCTTAATTTCTGAATCAGAACTAAGGATTAGATCCTTAAAGTATGATAATGAAATTGAAGGATCTTCAAAGAATCTATCCTTAGAATCTTAGAAGTACTAAATTGTAATTAATAAACTCTTGGAGAGTTAATGACTATTCTCAAGGAGATAAAGTCAAAGTTTGCAATTAGGCAAGTAGCGCAATGCGCATCTTACTTCGATATTCTAGAAGGTCGAGGCTAGGCCAAAGGCTTCTGGAGTGTTGAAAGGGCAAAAGCAAAATCATTATAAATCTTCTGGGAAGATAAAGGACATATCCCAAAATATCTGCCTCAATTGTGGCAAACAGGATCGCGGAAGCGTGACTGCCGTTTGGACAAAGCAGACATGAAGGAATTGAAGAACGAGCAAGGCTCTGACTTCAAATATGTTTTTCATAATTATGTTCACTACAAGTATTAAATTGGATTTTAAATACTCAGTGTGGAACATAAAATATATGTATTGATGTTCAGAATCTGTTTTGAACAGGATACTGACTTCAATAGAGATTAATCTGCGAATCGGAAACGGGACGAAAGTCGCTGTTTTAATCGTAGATACCTAAGTTTAGGAACTACCTTCGGGTGTGTACCTAAATTTGGAAACTGTTATAATGTAACTAGTTTGACTAGATACATTATCTCTATATCAGTGTTTAACCCGCTGCGGGTGAACCTTTATATTCTAGAACACTAAAGTGTTTTATTATATAAAGATGATATTGAGATAAACACATTAAATGTGAATAACAGTATTTATATTTTGAATATAAATAAATCTCAAACGTATAACGTGACAAACAGATAGCTCGAACTGATTTGATCAGAAGAAACTAAAATATGGCATTGTTGTCGGGGACACAATTAAACAAGAATCGTATATCCACACTTTCGAAGAGTGGGTACTAGTAATGATTTGATTCCATTCAAATAAAGTCTACGAATCTAGTTTATTGGGCAAAGTGCCTAAAACACCTTTACTTGGTAAAAGTGTAAATGCCATCGATCTGTTAGCCCTAGTTCATAGTGAAGCAAGTGGGCCCATGTCTAGCTAGGCTAGAGGTGGATATGAATATTTCGTGACCTTTACGGATGTGGCATCGCGTTGTGGTTATGTGTTTCTATTGAAACACAAATCGGAAACTTTTACAGTTTTGACACGAAATAGACAAACAGATCGGCTAAAGTATTATACCGTCACGGTAAGACCGTAATGGAAAATACTTAAGCAATAATTTTATCGTATACTTGAAAGAGTATAGTATTCTTTCAATGAGGACTTCTCCCGAAACACGTCAATTTGACGGTGTGTCCAAAATGACTAACCGAATTTTGTTGGACATGATAAGGTTAATCATGAGTCGCTCTGAGCTACCATTTCCTTCAACGGATAAGCATTAACAGTGCAATAACTTATTTAGAATAAGGTTCCATAAAAATCTGTTAGACATATTTCATATTAGATATGAACGGGAAAGAAACCGGGTTTCTTATTCCTGTAAATTTGGGAATGCTAGGCATATGTTTGGATGATACAAAACTAGAACCCAAATTGGATTAGTGCCAATTGTAGGTTATCCTAGGGAAACCATAAGTATTGTACTTATACATCTCACAAGAGAACAATTAGATTGTTGCTCACCATGCGGTTTTCCTAAGAGGAATATCGATATGCAGTGGTAAGTGGGAGGATAGTAAAACTCGATGAAAATTGGGGTAATTATTGAAGGTACCGATTCCAAATGGAACACAAATAGTTCATCAAGAATGAAACTATACCATTAATCTTCGAATACACAAGAACCGCGTAAGTCGGAGAGAGTCAGAAAATAACATGGGGTATGGGTTTCTGATCTCACCTCATAAAGATGTCAATCTTTTGAGGAATACCAACTGACTACGTATGAGGAAGTGATACAAGGTATCGACTCCCTATTATGACAAAATGTCAAGAATCCGAAATGGATTCCATGTATATCAACAATGTTTGGATACTAGTTGATGTACCGCAAGGCATTGTGCCTATTGGTACTGTATAAGTCTTCAAGGAAGACATACATGGAAGGTAACATACCAACGTATAAAGCTAGGCTTTTAGCGGAAAGGTATCGTTATCAACATTGTGTTGATTAAGATTCAACCTTTTACCTGTTGCCACAGTAAATCCATTTGGATAATGCTTGCTAATGCTGCATGTTTCATATATGAAATATGACAGCTTTAACGGGAAAATTGTTTTCCTGAAAAGGAAACATTTTGGAGGATGTTTATAACATCCTGTCGGTTTTGTCATACCAAAACTAGCAAACAAGGTTTGCGGGTTAATCGATCCATGTTTGGATTGAAGCAAGCATTAGGTTCTTAGAATTGTCGTTTTGATGTAATCATAATAGTTTATGATTTAATTTAAAAACGTAATTGATTCTTGTGTATTTAAGAGGGTTAGTGGGAGCGCACTGACAGTGGCTGTCCTATAAAATAATGATAATATATCATTTCTTGGAAATGATATTCCCATAATAATAATCGGTGAAAGCTTGGCTTTCGAGAAAACTCTCCGAGAATTCGTACATTGAAAAATGTACGTTACCTGGTTTCTCATACGCTTTGAGCATATGAGGTCACAAACAGGCCAATCCAAGTGATAGTCACTGGATTGAAATTTTTTAACATCCGTTAGTATCTTAGAGATCTAAGGATGCTGTCTTAGTCTATGGAGAATGAGAACTTGAAGTGACTGGGATCACTACTGCAAGTTTCCTAAACCGATAAAATGACTATAAGTCGCAAAACGGTACTATACAGTTTGAATAACGGAACAGTGAGCTGGAAATCTTCCAAGCAAGATACTGTTACCGTATAAACAACAAATGCGGGTTATTGCTGCAGCTGAATCGGCAATAGAAGCCATTTGGGTCGATAACAAATCTAATTAGATTAGATATAGTTCTGTTAGCAGCTGAGCTAGGCGTCAGCACAGGCTAAAGAATTAATGGTCTCATCAACGATCCAAATAAATACTTCGATATTCATCTGATTCGTTCGATCATACATCGTGGCGATGTGATGATCGAATAAATCGCTTCAGATGATAATTATGCAAATCCGCTGACGAAAGCCTTTTCTCAGCAGTTTGAGCCAACCGTACATAGTTCGGTTGTAAGACACTCGAGTGACTGGCTATAGGCCAAGTGGTAGATTGTTAGACAATTATGACCCATAGCGTCACTATTTGTATAGATCACGGTGTTGTTGTACAAATTAACTATGTGACAAAGGAGATTGCACTCTTATCATTTGTGATTAGATCACCTAGATATATAAATGATAGGAGGTCCCTATGATTTGTTCCTGGATGGAGAATGATATGAGACAGTATTAGTCCACGAAGGATAAATCATTAAATATCCCTAGTCAGAGTATTATCGAGATTGGACATCGATAAATACGTAAAAGACTAGTATTACACTTGTGCGCGTTGTGAGGGCACAATGGTATAGTTCTCATATATTTGGGTATAGGATACTCATGCAAGTGTAATAGGAGGTTGTGTTTTACCGATGGTACGGGAAACAGCTTCGCTCTGGATAGACCCCCTCGGAATTCCATTGGTAGTATGACTATGTGTCTATGGAAGTCCGAAATCAGGGTAGGTGTATTTGGTCTTAATCTGAGACTTGCACCGCTAATACTTGCGACAATCAATATACTTTGGTTGCGGTCGTCCAGGGCTTTAACAAGTTCTGTGTACGCCAATGCTGGGTATATTGAGAATCATAGTGTGTTGGGTGTGATGTCAAGATGGAAGTGTCACTCCAGTCATATGGAGATGATGGTCACGTAGGATACGGGACTGGTTCTCTTAAATGTTGCAGCTATCGGGATATTATGACTAGGTCACGTATATTCGATTATAGAGACTAGTTACCAGACATCCGACATGTGCTTCGTACGGGGCAGACACAATTCCAGCCCCAGGCCTAGCACGTGATCATCCGATACTGGATCGACATACGCAATACCACGTATACTACGCCTGATATAGATCCTTTATTCCCTTAAGGATATTTCTGGAGAATTGGGTAGGCATGGCGCTTTGCTAGAAGCCAACCTTGTCTTGTAAATCGGTAAAACGTAGTACGAGGTACTTACGTGTTCGGATAGTCCGACGACCGAATTTACTGCCAACATATCCGGGAATCTCATGGGTCGCTTCCCAAAGATTCACCGATGACGTATGACTCGCACTCTAAATTAATCTGAGATTAATTAGAAGAGAGAGAAAATTAATCTGGGATTAATTGCGGAGATATTTTATTTGGGATAAAATATCAATTAAAGAGAGATAACGATTAATTTGGAATTAATCGATAAATTAATATATTCGATATATTAAACGAAATTGGATTTCGACGCGGAATTAAAATTAGATTTTAATTCAGGCGAACGAATTAATTTAGAATTAATTCGTTGCGACGTGAATAGTAATTATGCTTGGCATGATTATTTAATTAAATTAGATTTAATTGCGACGCAACAGAAAATTCGTTAATTTGGAATTAGTGAACCCGAGCCCGAGATTATTTGCGAGCGCATTGGCATTTCGAATTCGAGTGCGGCACGCAAGTCAAATCAAGCATCAAATCGCTAGTCGCATCTAGCGTCACATCATTCGTCAATCAAGTGATAGATGTCTTTCACTTTGAGTGATTGACGCAAGTCACTATTCATGATTGATGGATTGATGAGTTGATGTTGGTGGTTGGAGCCATTTATGGCTTGACTTTTGAAAGACAAATAAAATTGGTATATGTTTATTTGTTTTTAGAAAACAAAAACACATTACACTTTTTTATCTCTCTCACACATCTCTCTCCCCTCTCTTTCTTCTTCTCTCCACATGCCCAAGGGGCTGTGAAAACCTTCTGGTTTTCAGTCAAAACCGAGAGCCAAAGGGAAGCCAAGAGTCGCGATTTTGTGGCAAAATCGGGAGTGCTAGCACACTACGAAGTCATGCGAAGGTGATAAGGAAGTCTACCAATGAGCCGGGAATCGTTTGACGAAGCTTGGAGCTTGTTCGAGGAGCTCAAAAACAGAAAATGGAGGAGCAGCTCACTGCCACTGCCATGAGGTACAAAAGGCAGAAAATTAATTTTTTGTTGCCTACCGCGTCGCTCAACCGATCGATGTAAGTATTCCGCAACTTCGTCGTTGTTATTCACACATGTTTTATCGCTTTTGATTCGATCCTTGGGACCGTAGAACTCCAACAATATGTACCCTTATTGCGACTTAAAGTCATCTTTATCGGTTTGGAAACTTGCAGCGGTGAACCTAGTTACCTCAAGTTCTCCTTTCCCCGTATTTCAGAAAGCATCCTTAGTTCGTCCAAGATACTCAAGGATTTTTTTTACATTAATCCAGTGACCATCACCTGTATTGGCGTGATTGTGACTCCATATGCTCAAAGCATATGAGACATCAGGTCACGTACATAACAAAACATAAGAACACTTAGAGAGTGTCAGCATCTTTCTAGATCTATCCCAGTAGATCTTTATTCCTAGAATAAAGCCATCTTCTCCTAGGTATTCCATGGAGAATTTTAATGAAAGCCAAGTTTTCACCGATTATATTATAGGAATGTTATTGCTAAGAAGCAATACATCATCAACTTATAGGACATTTATTGTCAGTGCGCTCCTACTAACCTTCTTATATACACAAGAATCATCTTCGTTTTGAATGAAATCATATACCATTATGATCTTATCAAAACGTTGGTTCCAAGAACACAATGCTTGCTTCAATCCATAAATGGATCGATTTAACTTGCAAACCTTGTTTGCATGTTTTGGCACAACAAAACCGTCAGGATGTTGTAAACATCCTCCAAAAGGTTTCCGTTAAGGAAAGCGGTTTTGACGTCCATGTGCCATATTTCATAAATGAAATATGCAGCATTAGCAAGCATTATCCAAATGGATTTAATTATGGCAACATGTGAAAAAATTTCGTTGTAGTCGACACTATATCGTTGACGATACCCTTTCTGTACAAGCCTAGCTATGTATATTTGTATGTTGCCATCCATGTATGTCTTCCTTGAAGACTCATTTAGTACCAATAGGCACAATGCCTTCAAATAAATCAACCAGTGTCCAAACTTAGTTGGTATACATGGAATCCATTTCGGACTTCATGGCACTTTGCCATAAAATGAGTCGATACCTCGTATCACTTCCTCATACGTAGCCGGTTCGTATTCCTCAATAAGATTGATATCTACATGAGGTGAGATCAGAAACCCATACCTCCCAGGTTATTTTCGGACTCTCTCCAACCTACGTGGTTCTTGTGTATTTGAAGATTATTGGTACAATTTCATCCCTGATAAACTGTTTGTGTTCCGTAAAGGAGTAGGTGCTAGGAATAGTATTACTCCAATTTTCATCGAGATTTACTTTCTTCCCACTTACCACTGTATATATGAATTCCTCTTAGGAAAACAACATGGAGAGCAACAATTGAATTGTTCTCTTATGAGTAGTATAAGTACTATACTTTGGTTTCCTTAGGATAACCAATTACAAATAGGCACTTATCCGATTTGGGTTCTAGTTTGGCACCATCCAAACATATGCCCAGCATTCCCAAATCTTCAGGAATGAGAAACCCGGTTTCTTTCATGTTCATATCTAATATGAAGTCTGTCTAACAGATTTTCATGGAACCTTATTCAAAATAAGTATTGCACTGTTTAATGTGTATCCTCATAAGGAAATTGGTAGCTCAGATCGACTCATCATTAACCTTACCATGTCCAACAAAGTTCGGTCACTCTGTTCGGACACACCGTAAAATTGAGGTGTCCCGAGAGGAGTCCACTGTGAAAGAAAACTATACTCTTTCAAGTAATCTTGAAACTCATATGTAAAAGTATTTTACACTATGGTCCAACCGTAATGTTTTTAATACTTTTACCGGTCTATTTTCTTACTTCGTGTCGAAACCCTTTGAATTACTCAAAAGTTTCCGACTTGTGGTTCATAAGATACACATAACTGTAACGCGATGCCACATGCATAAAGGTTATGAAGTATTCAAATCCACCTCTAGCCTAGCTAGACATGGGCCCACTTACGTCACTATGAATGAGGGCTAACAGATTTGTGGCACTTACACTTTTACCAAGTAAAAGGTGTTTTTAGGCACTTTGCCTAACAAACTAGATTCGTAGACATCATTTGAATTAGAATCAAATATGTCCTAGTATCCACTCTTCGAAAATGTGGATATACGAGTCTTGTTAATGTGTCTCAGACAACAATGCCACTTTTAAGTCTCAACAGATTTATTCAGTTTGAGCTTTTGTTTGTCATATTATATGTTTGAGATTCATTTATATTCTAAATATAAATTCTGTTATTCACATCTAATGTGTTTATCTCAATATCATCTTTATAAACAAAACACTTAGTGTTCTAGAATATAAAGGTATACCCGCAACGGGTTAAACTGGATACAGATATAATGTTCCTAGTCAAACTAGATACATTATAACAGTCTCCTAATTTAAGTACATGCCCAAAGGGCAGTTCCAAAAATTAGGTTTCTACGGCCAAAACAGCGACTCTCATCCCGTTTCCAACTTATAAGTCGATCTCATCTAAATTCAGTCTCCTGCTAATCAGCAGATCCCGCACATCAGTACATATATTTATGTACCACATCGGGTATCTAAAATCCAATTTTAAAACTAGCAGTGGACATGTTTATAACAAACATACCTAAAGCCGGAGCCATGTCTGTCTTCACTTCCTTCATGTCTGCCTTGTCCATACGGCAGTCACGCTTGCAGTGACCCCGTTTGCCACAGTTTAGGCAGACATCTTGGGATATGTCCTTTGTCTTCGCAGAAGACTGTGATGATTTAGCCTTGCCCTTTTCTTCACACCCCCAGAAGCCTTCAACCAAGCCTTGGCATTCTAGGATGTCGAAGTAAGATGCACCTTGCGCTTCTTGCCCTTTTGTAAGCTCTCGCTTTGTCTCCTTGAGCATAGCCATTAACTCTCTAAGAGTTTTCTTATTGCAGTTAGTACTTCTAAGATCTAAGAATAGATATATGAAGATCCTTCAATTTCAATATCATACTATAAAGATCTAATCCTAATTTCTAACGAAGAAATTAAGGAGTCATTTCGGCAAGCATAACGGATTGAGCACTAAAGTTATCATCACCATAAGTCTTCCAAAGCTCATGCTCCACTATTTGCTCAACTCCGGGCTCAGGTCCGAGATGTCACTCTATTAAATAAAGTAACTTCTCGGCTCCTAGGACTATCCTGAGATTCTATTCCCAATTTGAAAATTGAAGCCGCTTAAAGACATTTTCACCTAGGATTATGTTTTAAACGCTAATCTTTCAGTTATCTTGATTCCAATAGTCCAATTATCCAATCAACGATTTCGGGTACAATCGGATATAATGATTACTATAGTCTAACTATGTAATCAACTACTATTTGATTGGTTAAATTCAAATATATTGATTACTATAATCCAATTATATAATCAACTATAAATGAAGTAGTTTTAATACAGTCCAACTGTTTAATTAAAATAACAATTGAATATTAGTCCAACTAATATATATAAATTTTTTTTATGATGAAAAATGAAATGAGCGCGTATTGGCAAGTATCTAAATGAAATTGCAAATTTAATACTTGCCTCCCACTATTTTTCGGCGAGCCTCTAACCCTCTGTGGAGTACTCGGGAAACCTAGTTTCCTAGTGGGCTAGGATCCCGTTAAATAACACACAACCTTGACTTTGGCCAACAAATTGTATGAAACTTAACTAGGTAGATCTCTAAGATCAATTTGATCTCATCCAATTCCTAGATCTAGTAAGTGGACTTCCAAGTCTGAAACATATATCTTATATATGCCAATATATCCAAAATATTGCCTAATCTTTTTCCTCTGAATCAACTAAGCCTTAGCTTTGGCTCAACAAGCTTAATGAAACCAGTTAAGCATGACCCATTGACAGTGGGAAAGCTTCGTAATCGAGGCCAATGAACAAGAAGTGACCTTGACTTTGGCCAACAAATCACAACTTGCCCAAGACGTACGATATGGAACAAAACTTTCATGATTCAAACACATCCGCGATGGACAAAGGTCTTGACTTTGGCCAACAAACCAATGCCAATTTTGGATCTTGAGAGAGAATCACTCAATGGAAGGAAAAACACTTAATATAAAATGAGGGTTTTTGTCGCGATTTGGCAACCAATTTATTATCTTTAATTAGGTCTCGTCATACACCCTTAAGCATGCATTCTAAAAGCATAATAAGGCGCGAATAAAATAATAATGATATTCAGATGGATATACAACAAACTTGTTCCTAGAAAAAAAATTTCTCCATTTCCTCTCTCCCGCTAGCACTATTCATACTTCTACCCAATTACATAATACTTCAAAAGAAATCTCATTAACATTGATGGGAATTTGTGAGAAGAGAAATACAATGAGAAAAGAGGTAATAGGCTGGACACGCAGGTCCAATTTAATAAATTGTAAATTTATTACAATAATTTCCAAAATTACCCTCACCCTTCTAATATCCATCCGATATACATTATTCATACATACATCCAAGTATTCACACAAAGCATGTTATCAATCAATCTAATCCAAATTAATGACCATTCAATGTTCAAACAACGATTTGATTTGCGCGAGTCCAACTCGTTTAAGAATAAATACTCAAAATACGTATTCTTGAATTATATCGAACTATAATTTTAAATCCAATTTAAATTAAATTCAATACTAATTCATATTTAATTCCAAATTAAATAATTACACTTTTAATAGTGTCTTTTAGACTTGGATTCCAAATCCAATCTTGATGGGTCTCAAAGGCCCAATTAGTATCCAATACTATTCAATTAAAGTCCAATGGGCTTTTAATTAATTCTTTAGGCATGGGCTTTGGCAATTATGGGTCAAACCCAATATGCCAAGGCCCAATTATGAATCACCATATGCCAAAAATCAATTTAGGCCCATTAGGCCCAACTAAAATTTTAAAGGCCCAATTATCATATTTGGACTTTATGGAAATGGTTTTAGGCCCAATTGGATCCAATCAATTATCCTAAACCAAACTTGGTCCAACCAAGCCCATTAAGCCCAAATACAATAAATTAAATTAACTCATTATTCCTAATTACAAATTAATTCAATTCAAGTGTAATTACCATAATTAATTAATTAATCTAATGCTTCCAAAACACTAATTAATTAAATTAATCATGCTCTACATTTCCAATTCATGTCCAACACAAATTGAAGCAAAATCAATCTTATAACATGTTTCAAGGCTCACGGCAAAGGCATACAAAAAATCATTCAATTTGATTTCAATATAATTAAATCAACATCTAAGATTTTTATCATGCCAACAACACATCCAATTGTCTAATTTTCAAAAATTACCATGAGCACACCTAGGTTAATAATCGACCATGTCCAAGGAATTATGGATTTTTGATCTAATCAATTTTTCTCAATTCCATCAATACACAAATCTAATTCAACATTATACAAACATAACCCAACAATCAATTTAGGCATTTCATGCTCCAATCATAAAAACCTAAATTAAAGTTTAGAACCCTAGATTTTCAAATCAAGCTTAGATCGCTCTGATACCATTGTAAGTGTTCCTAGAATATGCCAAGATCGTCTAAGAGTGATTTGTGTGTGAATAAAATCAAAAGAGTTACGGAAAATGCTCACATTGATCGGATGAATTCAAAACTTTTTATGCATTTCCATGGAAGCTCCAAGCTTTCTTGAGTGTTTCCAACACTTGGGTAAGTTTCCCTATCACCTTGATTCACTCCTTGATGTGCTAGCAAGAACAAATGAAAGAAAAAAAATTTCCCTTCCAAAGACATGAAGGTTCGGCCATGGAGAAAGAAAAGAGGAGAGAGAATTTTTTTTGTGTTTCTAAAACCCACTTGACCAAGTCAACTCAAAAAAGTGTGTATATCCTTTTACCAAAAGCACAGGCAAAGTGTTGGAGGAAAAAACGGCATTTAATGCCTCCAACAACTTCCATCACTCAAGTTGACACTTGATAGACATATGATGTAAGTTGGTGGGACCCACTTTAATTCAAAATTCAAGTGGCTTGCTCCACACACTTCGGGCTTGGGTTCGCTTAATCCGATTAAATGAATTTTCCGTCGCGACGTAATTAAATCCAATTTAATTAAATAATAATGCCTATCAAAATTATTACGGAAATCGCTCGCGAATTAATTCTAAATTAATTCGTTCGCTTGAATTAAAATCCAATTTTAATTCCGTATTGAAATCTAATTTCAATTAATATATCTAATATATTATTTTAGCCCATATAAATAAATTGAATAGAAAAATCTAATTTAACTATTAAATTTATTTTACCGATTAATTCCAAATTAACTGCGTTCTCTCTTCTCAATGAATTTAATCCCAGATAAATTCTCGACGCAATTAATCCCAGATTAATTCTTTCTCTTGATAATTAATTCCCAGATTAATTATTGCCGTGATTAATCACAGATTAACTTTCTCTCTTATAATTAATCCCAGATTAATTTTCTGTTCGAGTCAAATCTCATCGGTGAATCTTCGGGAAGCGACCCAACAGATCCCTGGATATGTTGGTAGTAAATATGGTCATCAGACTATCAGAATACGTGCGTACCTGGTACCACGCTCTTACCGATTTACAAGACATGGTTGGCTTCTAGCAAAGCACCGTGCCTACCCAATTCTCCAGAAATATTCTATAAAGGAATATGTAATCTTTGTCAGGCGTAGCATATGTAGTATTGCGTATAACGATCCAGTATCGATACTCACATGCTAGGCCTGGGGCTGGAATTGTGTCTGCCTCGTACGAAGCATATATTGGATCTCTGGTAACTAGTCTCTATATTCAGATAATCATGACCTAGTCATATTATCCCGATGACTGCAGTACTTAAGAGTATAGTTCCGTATCCTACGTGATCATCATCTCCATATGACTGAAGTGATACTTCCATCTTGACATCACACCCAATACACTACGATTCTCAGTATACCCAGAAGAGGCGTACACAGAACCTGTTAAAGCCCCGGACGACCAAAACTAAAGTATATTGATTGTCACAAGTATTGGCGATGCAAGTCTTAGATTAAGACCAAATACACCTACCCTGATTCAGATTCCCATAGACACATAGTCATACTACCAATGAGATTCAGATGGGTCTATCCAGAGCGAAGCTTCCATCGGTAAATAGAACCTCATATTACACTTGCATGAGTATCCAATACCCAAATATATGAGAACTATGCCGTTACGCTTCCATAACACGCACAAGTGTAATACTAGCCTATTACGCATTATCGATGTCCAGTCTCAATAATACTACGACTAGGGATATTTAATGATTAAACCTTTGTGGATTAATATTGTCTCATATCTTATTAATCCGGTACTAATCATATGAACTTTTATCATTTATAAATCCAGGTAATCCAATTACAAATGATAAAAGAGCAATTTCATTTGTCACATAGTTAATTTGTACAACAACACCATGTTCTGTACAAATAGTGATGCTATTGGTCATAATTATCCAACATGTACAAGTTTTTTTAATTATGAGGTTTTCAAGGTTGAAATTGGTGAAGAAGCCAATGTGTGTTGTATGTAATTTTAATTATTAGAAAACAAAATAAAAAATAAAAAATAAAAAATAAAATTTCAAATGTCACAATCCATCTTTAGGTGGATTGTGTCAAATGTTTACAAAATGATCAATAAAAATAAATGAATAAAGTCAAAAAAAAAAGAAAAAGAAAAAATAAATTAGTAAAGTTTATTATCTGTATTTGATTTGGAAAGTTGTAATTAATAATTGAGTGATGAGTACTTCTACTATAAATCGAGGTGCCCATCTCTTATTTTCTCCATGCTTCTTTCATTTTCTCTCTTGAAGAATTTGGAAGAAATGTCTAGTGTGTTTTATTTTTCTTAAAATTTTTTTTCTTTCAATAATAAAATTATGGCATTTTTTATTCAAATCATGAGTAACTAATTTCATTCTGCTGGGGTAAATGGTGAAACTCTAAATATGATAATATAAATTATTCTTACATATATTATAATATATTAATTATAATCTGAAGACTAATATTTAATATTCTCTTATATTTGCGGGTGTCTTGATTCTCTGTAAACAATCAAATCTTGGTTGACACAATTAATATTTTACCACATATTATATGGTAGAGTAATTTAAATCCGGATTAATTATTGATAAATTTTATTACCGTCTTTATGGCGGGTTTTATTTTTGTGGCATAATTGAATACCTAACTAGACTTATTATAGATAAATATTATCACTGCCTTTATGACTTGTTTGATATGTTTTGTCATAATTAATTCCTGAAGTAAATTAACTAGGTATTAATGACAATTTATATATTATAAAAAGTAAGATTTCTCTATATTTGAAATATCAAGAGTGGATCCTTTACCCCAACATTCTAATTTATTGTTGCAGTTCAATTTAAAATTGTCCATTACTTCAAACAATTCAGCATTTTTTTGTCACTTGAATTATTATTTTATTTTACTAAATCTATTTCTTGTGGATCAACCCCGGACTTATCGAGTTATTTTATTACTTCGATACTTTATACATGAGAGTAAAAAACCACTTTGCTAGTGTGTCATCTGGCCAGATATTGAATTTTAATTCTCTATCCGGTCAGCCATTAATCAATTCGTGACTTCAGCTTTTGAAATTCTACACGTGCGTTGACCACTTTAATGCATGTCTGACCATATGTTTAATTTGAAATTTATATCCGGTCGGCTATGATCAGATCTTGTGTCTTTGGTTACTGACGATCTGCACATTAAATGACAGCTGTGTTTTTCTGGCAAGATTTAAGGTTTTTCAAGGGATATCTGGCCGAATTTTCTGGTTTGAGAGAAGGTAGACTAGACATAGGTGATATCTGGCTGGCTTTTAAAAGTGTTTCTCGGAGTTCCTTTCCTTCATGGAGTTCATCCTTGCAATTTTCCCAAATTTCAGAGGGTGACCCGTAATAGACTTATCATCGGGTTGTACATAAAAATAAAAATGTCTACACCCTTGTACACATCAATTGTGGGCATTGAAAATCTTCTCAAGAATTATGCATCCAAGACCTTCTGAGTGAAAGAAGACTGCGTCTCCAAATCCTGATCTTCTCGGGCACCTCCTCGCGTACCTATCTCCCATATTTTCATTTCCCGGTGAACCAGTCCCACCAATGGTTCTCGAAACTTTCTCTCATTCAGTAGGAGACTTCCTCGCAGTCTTCCCCTCGACCGCGATGCTTTTTTTTTCTCGTAGAGCTCTTCATTTCTGCTCCTTATAACAGTTTGACCCGAGTCAGGCTCCCTAAAATAAGGGTAACTGTTAGATGACTCAGGTGTTCTCTTGTCATCACACCTTTCTTGAGGCCCATCTGATGATGCCTTGCTGGCTACAACCACCGATCTCACCTTGGTGGATTTCCTTCTTTGTCCTCAAGATCCTTTTCCTCACCAACCACGCTTTTTCTAATGGTAATATCCTTCCATCTCCTACTGGGACCCGCAGGAGCTTGCTCTTTCGATCTTTACTCGATTCTATCCATCATGGTCTCCATGAAGATTTTGGTAACCTCTCTCTCTGTTTGGGCTTTCTCTCGTTCCTATCACAAGCCTTCTTCCAACTTACACATCCAATCTTCTGCCAATACACCACCAACTTTGTGATCTCCATCTCCTGCCATTGCCTTATCGTGTTTGTTATTGTTGTACCGTATCCCTGCAGATGGCGCAAACTGTTACCGTCTATTTTTTAATTCAAGTGTGAATTTAGAATTTACCCATCGAACAAACCTTCATTAATTGTGAATTTATTTGGTTATGGGAACCTCACAAACTTACAAAGATAGGATATAACGTGTTCGACAGAAAGTAGCTCCAACCTACGTCCACGAGATAAAATGGGATATGATTTTATTAAGCTCGCGGTAAATGTCGACTCGATTTAATTACATAGGAATTACAGTGTTACCATAGAAATAACTCCTCATGTTATTTTTTTTCCTGATATACTTCTCACAACATCGTCGAATACACGACTCACTTTCTATCTCTCTAGATTTTCTTAATACCCTGGCTTTCAAATTATAATTTTCTCTTTCTCAAGTTTTTTAGATAAAAAAACCAACCCACTAAACAATGATTTCAACCTTTTATATAGGTTCTCGAATCCCCTTTATAACCAACCTTGATGTCACTCTGCATCACTTAGTCATCATTACCCCTTATCCACTGCACCCATCACCCATTTTGACCATACTCAAGCCAGCAGCTATGCTACTGCATCGGTTTATGGTAGCCTATAGCGGTTGATAGGACTCATGGCTTCATGTGATTCGTTACTTTACTATTTTCATCATTAGCCTTCTAGATGCACTCTTTTTCAAGTAGGGTATAAGTCTTACTGTTCTAACCTGGTCGAGTATAGCTTTGTCAAATCTTCTCGGGTTGGGGTCCCAAATCGCATAGAACATCCCAAATCCACACTCTAAGTGGTCAGGTCGGGATTGCCATTACTTCATCCTCCAAAACTCTCATCAGAGAAAACACCTCACTGCATACCATGGTTGGGTCCTTCTCCCAATCTTCCTCTAACTTTTGGGCCACTGGGCCTATCTAACCATGTTGGTCGATTTTGCAACAACGGCTCGAATCCTCAGAACTTAATCCTCATCGGGGTGAGTGCGGTAAAAAACCACCATCAACAAGAGTAATTTAATGTGCTCCCAAGGGGTATGGCTAGGTGGCAAAGGTACTGGGTTCGAGTCTAGGGGTGTATTTCTTGTAAAAAATTTAGGGAAACTGAGGGTTTTACCTGCTCTACTTAAGGCCGGATTGGGTGGTTTGGCACCGGGGTTTCAAATATTTCAAAAAAAAAGTAATTTAATGTCTTATTTCTGGTTGATTTCTTTAATTAACTCATTGGATTCACATGAAAAAAAATATTTACTAATCAAAAGTAGTAATCGACTGCTTATTTATTTTTCATGTATTGTTAGAAGAAAACTAAGCATGTAGCCTAAAATGCGTTATTTATTCTCTACCTGTTATAGACATTTTATTTTTACGTATAGCCTGATGATAAGTCTCGTATGGGGATATCATTTAAAATTTTGGAAAAGTTGTAAGGTTTAATGTCAAAAGGGAAAGAAACTCCAGAGAATTAAAAAAAAAAGTAACCAAATCCAGGACATCACCTATGTCCGACCAGCATTTTCTTGGACCATAAAATCCTGGTGGATATATCCTAAAAATCCTAAATTCGGTTGGACATGGGACGACTGTCAGTGAGCTTGTAGATTATCAATCACATAAATCATCAGTCTGATGAATGTCCGGCCAAACACATATTTCAAATAACTATCATGCCAGATATGCATCGGGCTATCAGCCAGTGTGCAAATCTTTAATACTGAAATCACGGACTTGATTGATGTCCGACTAGATGTATGTCTCAAGATAATTATCGGACCTGACATATATCGAGTTATAGCTAATGTTGTAGATTGGCAATCACTAAAGACAAAGAGAGGATAAGATTTCCACTTCCATTTTCAATCCAAGTATAGACATTATAAATTAGTGCCCAAACTCTTCACAATGGGACATTTTTTTGGCCAACCTATAAAGATCGAAGTTTTAAGAAATCTTGAAATTTTAGAAAACACAAAGAGAGTTTGGGAAAAATAAAAAACAATGAGATCCCTTGGAGTTTCCCCTTTCGGCAAGCGATCTGGAATTAATAAAAACTTCTAGAGTAGCCTTCTGAGACAACTATATTTAAAAGGTATAACTTGAGGGTACCCTTACTACTTCTGTTTATTTTTATTATATTGTTCTTACACAGTATCTCCAGGACCGGAAATACATAAATCATAATAAATCCAGCTCTATATTCATTTTCCTTTTGGTATATAGGATGGAAATCCTGACATAAATTCCATAGCCTATTCCAAATGGACGGTAATATAGTCTGTACTCGGGATACAATTCCACGTACAATTGGGAAATGATTATATGAAAGGCCTATTTTATAGATCTTGTTGTTTTATCATTATAATATTTCATTTCTTGCCTATCGTTTTTTTTAACACATAATTCTGCTATCATCTGGTTCACGCGGAATGTCTGGCTAGACTCATTGCATGTTCGGCCGGACATCCCTGAGAAATAATATCCAAACAGGCTTCCTCTGAAGCCAGACTGAAGAGATACACATATGTTTGCTTATTATTTTATTCTATTATTTGTCTTTTTCGTAGTCTTCTATTTATTATTATGCTATTGTTGTTTTACTAGTATGGATAGTTACGCATGTATTTCCTAAGGTTATGATTCACAAACACATCATGCCAGACTTGCACTAAGTCCGAACGGACATTAATAAGAATGTCTGACCATGTCACACCCTGAAAAATCCGGACATGTGATGGGCATGAGACTGGCTTAGCCATCACCTTGAAACCTTGTTATACACACTTGATTGACTAAATGACTATATGTATGGATATCATGCTAATGTGATTATGAACTACTGTAAAATTATTGAACATGACTGCATACTTAACATGAACTTACATATATAATCTTGATCTTAATTACACATAAAAAACTTTTACATAATAGAATATCTGAAAGACATATGCATACATAAATACATGGCCTAATGGCCTGACTAAACATAAACTTAACTACTGGACCCAACTTTGATTGTAACGATCGTGGTGTTTAATGAGTGTCAACGGGTCCTTTATCCTCCAATGCTTATCCTACACATACATGAACTTGTAATCAGAAATCATAACTAGAGTGGGGTGGGTTAGGTCTTTTAAAAGACTAGGTGAGTGAAAACTTGATTACAATAAAGGTAAAATCTGAAATGTAAGGCACGAATAAACTAAAAAACAAAACTACAGAGCAAGAAATGTGAAGGAACTGGAAAACTGAATATGAAAAACATGACATGAGATGGAAGACAATGAGTTGACTGAATACTGAGTGCTGGACATGAAAACTGAAACTAAAACGTGACTCACATCTAACATAACATGTTTACTGGCAACTGAACATGAATTGAGAATTTTGATCTTACTGATGTGACTAGACATGAACCCGACCACTAGAAGTAATGTGAACTGCTAACCTGAACATGACTTGGGAATATATGAACGTGACCTGAGGCTAACATGAACTACATGATGTGATTTCTAACATGACCGAGAATGCTATCATGAACTGCTACCTAATATCATACTATCTTGATATGAACCTACATGAGCTGAACTTGAACTGAACATGCATGACTGGAAGCTACATGACTTACCAAACTGAGAATCATGATGTGACATATCCTTGAAACGTAAGACTATACACGAGTTGAAAATCTGAAGATATAACATGAAATTCTGAAAATCGTTTACAAGAATTTGAAACTGACGTGTATGATACATGAGTGACCTGAAAATGCATGACTAACAGGAAAATATGAACTGAAACCTTATGACATGAGCTGAAATGCATAACATGATTTATAATAATAATAAAAACATAATTGAACTACATACTGAATACATTAATTGAAATGTTAGATATATGAACTGAAATGTTTAAACATGACGAGTATGAAATTCAAAAATATAGAAATTATTGGGTTAAAATTAGAATCTACACATGATTAGTAAATATGAGAAATAATAACGTGATTGGAAACTGAAAATGTGGCATGAAATGAAGCCAAGTCATGATTGAAGGTTGGGAACTTGACATGAAATGCTGACCACTGAAACATGATCTAAAGACTATAAACATAATGACTTTACTGAACCTAAATATGAAAGCTGAAAATGACTGCATGAACTGCAACCCTAAACATGACTTGCGAAAAGCATGAACATGCCTTGAAGCTAACCTAACAGGCTTGAGAACATAACATGTACATGCATAATCCTGCTCTAAGCTATCTGAACTGAAAATTGACTCCTAAGAACATGACTTGCTAGCATGATATAGACCTGTGTGATCTGACCTGAAACTAATATAGCATGCTTGAAACATAACCTTCATTATGCGTGATTTTGATCGGAACTACATGAGCTGAAAGCTAACATGCCAACCTGACCTGAATATACATGACCTATACTGAAGCAGCATGCATTGAACATGAATTCCTAAAAACATGACCTGCATGACTGAACTACATTACATGACATGATTTGAAAACATGACGCTCAACTTGTAAAACATTTATATGATCTGAAAACTATATTGCGTGCTGAAAAATATGTAGCTGATACTAAAAACATGTCGTGATCTAAGTTCTGAAATCCATATACATGTTTGAACTATAATCATAAAACCATGTACGTGATCTGAATACCTACATGTGCAATGACTGAGATTAGGGCGTCTCCTCCACGTCTCCATACGTATCGAGATTGGGTCGTCACCCCTGCGTACGCTCCCACATGCCTTGAAAATATGAAAACCACATCGATATAGTTGCCTGGGGGTGTGAAGCCTACCTAGTAGGATCTAGCACCGCGTAGGCAAGGGAATGTGAACATGAATATGAGCCTGTGGTGGTGATCAGGCCCCAAGGCAATAAAACCTGGGATGTTAAACGTGATGGGATGACACTAAACTAGTAGTGTGAAAACATATTCATAAACTTATAAAATCATGATCTGAAATTTATAAAATCATTTCTGAAATCATAAAACATAAACATGCACTCTGAAAATATAGCTTGAACTGTGGCATGCATGGTATATAAATGACTTGATAATGACATTAATAGCATGAAAACATGAACTGAGAATCTATAACATGAATAACATGACATGGAAAATATGAGAAACATAACTGCACTTGAAAATAATGTTTCTAACCTGAGAGCATGAACTAGAAATCTAAAATATGAGCTATATATAACATGACATGAAGAACATAAAAACGTGACTGAACTAAATCCTGAGTATATGGCTGAACTATTGAACTACATGGACTGAAAACATGAAAATAATAAGTTATCACATGATGAAACATAAATCCAACATATGTAATACATAACATGAACTGAAATTAAACTAGAAACTTAAATCATGTACTACTGGCATGAACTAGAATTGTAACTAAATGCTTAAACTGGATACGTGAGCAAACATATAAACGAAAGACATAATATGAATATATAAGCTGAAGTCATAAAAATGAATACATGAATTGTAAGTATAAAATAAAAGCATGAATGAGAACATTTACTGATATCAAGGCATGAATATATTCCAATAACATGAACTGAAAGAGCAAATTGAAGGCATCAAATAAGTACAAACTCAATACAATAAGCTGATTGTATAAAAATTTAGAAACAGAATCAAATAATACATAAGCAACTGAAAAGTAAGAGAATGAGTAACACCCACTCACAGACTGATGTCCATCTCCAACATGCTTGAATGTGACTGGAAGACTCCTGTGAGATATCTAATGTAACATGTGTTCAAGTATAGATAGCATACTCAAATGAAAGAAACTGAACGTGATCGTGAATGTCGTTAATGTATGTACATGTTGTATACGTGCTGACGTGGCTGACATGATAAATTAAGATGTTCACTTAACATCCTAAGCTACACGGTCATGCTTCTCAACTTAGCTGTAACATCCTGAATTATTTTAGAATATTGACGTGAATTTTATTTTCGCGCGTGAGGCCGCGTCCGAACGCGAGATAAATTTAATCGCAAAATTGGAGCATTTCATGAAATTAATTGTAATTTTGTTATTGGATTAAATTTGAGGGACTAAATTGTGAATGATTAAATTAGATATTTTGTAACACTTACATAGGGGTGTTCATAGGGTCGGGTCGACCCGCGACCCGACCCGACCCGCAGAGACCCGACCCGACCCGGTCGGGTTTCTTAATTTAAAAGTTACTTTCGGGTCTGACCCGACCCGACCCGAAATTTCGGATCGGGTCACGGGTTTAGTTCAGCAAACTCGGGTTGACCCGACCGACCCGATGTAATAATATTTTATTATAATATATATATTTTTAGTGGTATAATTTTAACAATCATGCGCCGTAGCTCAAATGGTAACGTTTCAAGCTTAAGAATAAGGAGGTTGCAGGTTCGAGTGTGATGGTTGCAAGTTTTGTAAATTAATTTTTCAAAAAGTTCTTAATTTGTTGGTGAGATTCGAACTTGGAGTGCTTTAAAACTTATTGATGCTTTAACCATCAGTGCTGCATGCATTGTTTATATATTTGCTCAATAAAAAATATATATATTATATTCACTATATATTATGTTGACCCGACCCGACCCGCAAATTTTTGACCCGACCCGAGGTGACCCGACCCGCGCGGGTCATCTCCTCAAATTTCGGGTTTCGAGTCATACGACCCGAATGACCCGACCCGATCGGGTCAAAAAAATTCCGAAAAATCCGACCCGACCCGACCCGTGAACACCCCTACACTTACATATGTCCTACATAAACACACACACGTGTATGATTTCTTTATCACACACCCACACGCCTCCAACAAACAGACACACAGAGTTATTTAAAAAAATAATAATAATAATAACACACACCGAGAGAATGACGACAGAACAGAAAAGAAAAATGGAGAAAAATGGAGAGAACTCAAGAAAGATAAAAGAAAGAAAATAAAAATAGAAGAGATGAAGGCCGATAGAAGGGAGAGAGGCCGAGAGAGAGAGGGAAGACAGAGATGAAGAAGATGGGTGGATCCGAGAATATAAAGTTCTGATTTTCATTCATGGATAGAAACAGTAAGTACACTGTAAATTCCTTGGGTTTTCTTGTTTCATGGGTTTGGATTGGGTGAAAAAAATTGAGTAATTAGATAGATAATATAATTATAAGAAAATTTTGTGCTTAGTTATGAATTTAATTTTGTAATTGAAAGAAATCGAATTGAATAAAGGAGAAGAAGAATCGGCATTTAACCTAGAAATTGGGAAAATCTTGAACGTGGAATGAAATTTCAATTTGATGTGGTAAGTGTACTATGATTATATTTCCCTTGAGTTGAATAATTTTGCCGTTTTGGATTTATTGATAGATGAGTGTTGATTTATTATTTTTGCATCTGTGGGGCTGTGTTGATTTGGGTTTTAAATTTAGGTTGAACGGGAATTCTGTATATGATGCTTAAGTGTATATGATAAAAGTTCCATTCCCCTAATTTGAGGCTGTTAATGCATTTAATTTTAATTATGCATGATGAAGAGTCGATGTGTTGAATCTTTAGACTTTGAAATTGATAAAATGCTGTTATAATTGCTTTGGAGTTGATTTTTTTCAGTTCTAGAACTTATTATTGAGTTTAAAATTTCTCTATTTGAATATGAGAGTTGGTGCAGGCTGAATATTTGGCTCTTTCATTTCATGGTTGTGAATTTACTAAGCACGACTAAACTGAGAGCTAAGCATATGCTTTTGGGGTAGTTTATTTTTAGATGTTTAATTTATCATTATTGAATGGAGAAACTGGAGGTTAAAGATAGGTTTGATTTGGATTCTTTTTCTATTAATTAGAAGGTTTAGGTTGGTAAGAATTAGTGGATTTTGCTGAAACTATAAACATAACAAGTGTTTAAATGTGTTATGATAATACAGAAACGTTTTATTTTGAAGAATACAATTACAAGATTGTGCCACCATAGTTTTTCAGGTGTGTCTTGATAATTCCTTAACAAGAATGGACATTGTATTTAATTATAACCAATAACGTTAAAAATAAGTGAACCGAATTAGTTATATATATATAGTTGGGAAAGTAGTTAAATGACTTTACAAGATGAACAAAAGATGTTGAATGAAGCATGGTTATGTGGACGAATAAATAAATAGTTTATGTATAAACATAGGCTCTGGGTGTTTGTGAGGATAGGTAATGATAAATTAATAAATATTTATATATATGTATAGAGTTGTATGTTATAAGAATATTGAGATATGGAGATTAAAGTAATAACACATGATGAATAAATTGCAGAAATTTGTTACGCAAACTTAATTATTGTGTATGAATGCGAATTTATGTAACAGCATGACATGACAAATATGGAATAATTATTTGGCAGTGTTTATAGTGTTAGGTTTTATCTAGGTCCCAAGATCAAACAAGCAATGAAATACATGTGTGAACACATCAACGGAGGTAGCGGAATACTCACATCGATCGGTTGAGACGATTTGAAGACGAATAAAGCCACTTTGCTTACTGCCATTCACGCCCAAGCTGTGCAGATTTGCTCACTGGTTGGGCAGTTTTGGATCCAACTTTGAAGCTCCAAACTTCGTCGAATGGATCCCGCCTCATGGGTGAACCTCCCTAACACCTTCGCAAGTCTCGTAAGTGTGTTAGCACTTGTGTTTTGCAACAAAAACACACTCATTGCTCCCCTTGAAGCTCACGGCAGTGAGCTGTGTTGGAGAAGAGAAAACAGCCCTTTTGGGCGTGAGAAAGAGAGAAGAATGAAGGAGTTGTGTAATGGTTGAGTTGTTAAATGAATTACCAAAAATTGCTTTATATATTTTCCAAAAATTACAAAGCATTTACCATTTAAAATATCAAATAAAATAAATGGTAATGGCTTTCTCAACCACCAACACTATTCCAACAACTTACATCAACTATTCATTGTCACTTTAATAAAGTGATGTAAGTCTTTCAATCAATCAATCACATCAATCAATCACATCACTCAAAGTGACATTTGATTTGACGCTTGATGTGACGAATGATTTGACGCTTGATGTGACTTGCGTCGCCGCACTCGAATTCGAAATACGAATGCGCTCGCAATCACACTCGGGCTCGGGTTCACTAATTCTCAATTAGCGAATTTTCCGTCGCGTCGTAATTAAATGATTACGCCTAGCGAATTCACTATTTACGTCGCTAACGAATTAATTCTAAATTAATTCGTTCGCCCGAATTAAAATCTAATTTTAATTCCGCGTCGAAATCCAATTTCGTTTAATATATCGAATATATTAATTTACCGATTAATTCCAAATTAATCATTCTCTCTCTTTAGACGATATTTTATCCCAGATAAAATATCTCCGTAATTAATCCTAGATTAATTTTCTCTCTCTTCTATATATAATCCCAGATTATTAATGAGTGCGAGTTATGCGTCATCGGTGCATTATCGGGAAGCGACCCATGAGATCCCCGGATACGTTGGAAGTAAATACGGTCGTCGGAGTATCCGAATCACGTACGTACCAAGTACTACGTTCTACCGATTTACGAGACAAGATCGGCTTCTAGCAAAGCACGAAGTCTACCCAATTCTCCGGTCATATTCATCTAAGAATATTTAAGATCTATATCAAGCGTAGTATACCAAGTATTGTGTATATCGGCCCAGTATCGGATAGTCACGTGCTAGGGCTGGGGCTGGATAAGTGTCTGCCCCGTCCGAAGCACATGTCAGATGTCTGGTAACTAGTCTCTATAATCGGATATACATGACCTTGTCATAATATCCCGATGGCCGGCCAGCACTTAAGAGTACTAATACCGTATCCTGCGTGACATCATCTCCACTATGACTGGAGTGATACTTCGGTCTTGACATCACACCCAATACTCTACGATTCTCAATATACCCAGCATTGGCGTACACAGAACCGGTTAGAGTCCTAGACGACCTCAACTAAAGTATATTGATTGTCGTAAGCATTAGCGATGCAAGTCTCAGGTTAAGACCAAATACACCTACCCTGATGTCGGACTCCCATAGACACATAGTCATAATACCAATGGGATTCCGAGGGTCTATCCAGAGCGAAGCTGTTTCCCGTACCATCGGTGAAACACAACCTCCTATCGCACTTGCATGAGTATCCAATACCCAAATATATGAGAACTATGCTGTTGTGCCATCACAACGCGCACAAGTGCAATACTAGCCTATTCCACATTATCGATGTCCAGTCTCGATAATACTACGACTAGGGATATTTAATGGTTAATCCTTCGTGGACTGATATTGTCTCATATCATCTCAATCCAGGAACTAATCATATGGACCTCTCCTCATTTATATATCTAAGGTGATCTAATCACAAATGATGAGAGTGCAATTTCCTTGTCACATAGTTAATTTGTACAACAACACTATGATCTGTACAAATAGTGACGCTATGGGTCATATTATCCAACAATCTCCCAGTTGGCACATAGCCAGTCACTCAAGTGTCGTACACCCGAACTATGTACGGTTCGCTCAAATTGCTGAGAAAAGGTTTTCGTCAGCGGATTTCCATGATTATCGTCTGACGCGATTTATACGATCACCACATCGCCACGATGTATGATCCGAACGAATCAGATGAATATAGAAGTATATATCTGGATCGTCGATGAGACCTTTAATTCTTTAGCCTTGTGCTGACGCCTAGCTCAGCTGCTAACAGAACTATATCTAATCTAATTAGATTTATTATCGACCCAAATGGCTTCTATTGCTGCCTCAGCTGCAGCAATAATCCGCATTTGTTGTTTATTCGGCAACAGTATCTTGCTCGGAAGATTTCCAGCTCACTGTCCCGTTATTCAAACTTTATAGTACCGCAGTATTTAACTGTTTGGAAACTTGCGGCAGTGATCCCAGTCACTTCAAGTTCTCCTTCTCCATAGTTTAAGACAGCATCTTTAGTTCTCTAAGATACTAACAGATGTCCTTAACTTCAATCCAGTGACTATCACTTGGATTGACCCGATTGTGACTCCATATGCTCAAAGCGTATGAGACACCATATCAAGTACATTTTAAATGTACAATTTCCCAGAGAGTGTTAACAACTCCAAATCTATCCCAGTAGATCTTTATTCATTGAATAAAGGTTGTTACTCTCCAGAATTCTACGGAGAATTTCTATGAAAGCCAAGCTTTCACCAATTGCTTTATGGGAATTTCATTATCAGTGCTCTCCCACTAACCTCCTTATATACACAAGAATTATTTCGTTTTGAGTCAAATCATAAACCATTATGATTATTTCAAAACGACAGTTCCAAGAACCTTATGCTTGCTTCAATCCAAACATGGATCGAATAACCCGCAAACCTTGTTTGTCGGTTATACAAAATCGTCAGGATGTTGTAAACATCCTCCAAAAGGTTTCCTTTTCAGGAAAGCGATTTTGATCTATAACTGACGCATTTCATAAATGAAATATGCAGTATCAACAAGCATCTTCAAAATGGATTTACCATGGCAACAGTTAAAAGGTTGAACCGTTATTAACACAATGTTGATAACGATACCTTTTCGTCACAAGCCTAGCTTTGTACGTTGGTATGTTGCCATCCATGTATGTCTTCCTTGAAGACGTTTAATGTACCAATAGGCACAATGCCTTGTGGTACAACAACTAGTATCCAAAATAGTTGTTATACATTGAATCCATTTTGCACTCATGGCACTTTGCAAAAATAGGGAGTCGATACCTCGTATCACTTCCTCAAATCGTAGTCGGATGGTATACCCTCATAAGATTGACATCTTTATGAGGTGAGATCAGAAACCCATACCCCAGGTTGTTTTCTGATTCTCTCCGATCTACGAGGTTCTTGTGTATTCGAAGATTAATGGTTTAGTTTCATCCTTGATGAACTATTTATGTTCCATTACGGACTTCGTGCCTTGAACAGTATTACCCCGATTTTCATCGAGTTTTACTGTCCTCCCACTTACCACTGCATATCGGTATTCCTCTCAGGAAAACCGCATGGTGAGCAACAATCATATTGTTCTCATGTGAGATTTATAAGTACTATACTTATGGTTTCCCTTAGGATAACCTATAATTGGCACTTATCCAATTTGGGTCCTTAGTTTGGTATCATCCAAACTTTATGCCTGGCATACCCAAATTATTAGGAATGAGAAACCCTGTTTCTTTCCTGTTCATATCTATATGATATCTGTCAAACAGTTTTTCATGGAACCTTATTCTAAATAAGTTTTGCACTGTAAATACATATCCTGTTGAAGGAAATGATAGCTCAGAGCGACTCGTGATAAACCTTATCATGTCCAACAAAATTCGGTTTTCAGTTCGGACACACCGTCAAACTGACGTGTCTCGGGAGGAGTCCTCATCTGAAAGAATACCATACTCTTTCATGTATGTTTGAAACTTACTGCTTAAGTATTTTCCATTACGGTCTTACCGTGACGGCATAATACTATAGTCGATCTGTTTATCTACTTCGTGTCGAAACTCTAATAGTTTCCGATCTGTGTTCTTCAAAAGAAACACATAACCATAACGTGATGCCACATCCGTTAAGGTCACGAAATATTCATGTTCACATCTAGCCTAGCTAGATATGGGCCCACTAACTTCACCATGAATAGGGCTAACAGATCGGTGGCACTTACACTATTACCAAGTAAACAGTGTTTTAGGTACTTTACCTAATAAACTAGATTCGTAGACTTTATTTGAATAGTCAAATCAGTCCTAGTACCCACTCTTCAAAAGTGCGGATATACGACTCTTGTTTAATTCTGTCCTAGACAACAATGCCACAAATAAGTCTCTACTTGATCAAATCAATTTGAGCTATTTATTTGTCATTTTATATGTTTTGAGATTTTAATTATATTCAAAATATAAATTCTGTTATTCACATCTAATGTGTTTATCTCAGTATCATCTTTATATAATGAAACACTTAGTGTTCTAGAATATAAAGGTTTATCCACAATGGATTAAACACTGATATAGAGATAATGTCTTTAGTCAAACTAGTTACATTATAACAGTTCCTAATTTAAGTACACACCCGAAGGGTAGTTCCTAAACTTAGGTATCTACGGTCGAAACAGCGACTTTCGTCCCGTTTCCGATTCGCAGAGCAATCTCAGCTTGAAGTCAGTATCCTGCTCAAAGCAGATTCTGAACATCAATACATATATTTTATGTATCACACTAAGTATTTAAAATCTAATTTCAATACTAGTTGTGAACATAACTTTGACAAACATTTTTAAAGTAAGAGTCTTGCCCTTTCTTTAATTCCTTCGTGTCTGCCATATCCAAATGGTAGTCACTTTGGGATATGTCAATTATCCTTTTCAATATTTCAGGAACCTTAGGCCAAGCCTTGGGTTTTTAGAATATCGAAACGATGTGCACCTCGTGCTACATGCCCAATTGCAAATTATCTCATCTAGAATAGTCAATTAATTCTCCAAGAATTATAAATTGTAATTTTAATACTTATTAAATCTAAAATTAGATTTATGACAAGTATATTAAATTAAGCACTAAAGTCATCATCACATAAATCTTCCAAAGATTTTATGCTCTACTTATTTTGCTTAATTTTGGGCTTAAGGTATAATAAGTTATTTTATCAAATAAAGTAACCTATTATTTATTCCCAATTTGAAAATTAAATCATTTAAAATATTTAATCCAAGATTATATTTTAAATATCCAATTTTTCAATTCTTTCTTGATTTCAATAGTCCAACTATTTAATCAATGATTAGTGGTACTATATATTATAATGATTATAATAGTCCAACTATATAATCAAATATAATCCAAATTAATTAACCTCAATTACATTGATTACTATAATCCAATTATAAAATCAACTGTAAACTGAAATTAATTAATTCAAATATATTGATTAATATAATCCAATTATATATAATCAACTATAATACAGTCCAACTGTTTATTAAAACAACATTAAATATTAGTCCAACTAATACTTTTAATATATATGACGAGTGATATTTGTTTGAGCGCGTATGGCGAGTAATTGAACGAATATTGCAAATTCAATTCTTGCCTCCCACTATTTTTCGTCGAGCCTCTAACCCTCTGTCGAGTACTCGGGAAACCGTGTTTCCTAGTGGGCTAGGATCCCGTTAAATATCACACAATCTTGACTTTGGCCAACAAATTGTATGATAATTAACTAGGTAGATCTCGAAGATCAATTGGATATCATCCAACTCCTAGATCCAGTAGGTGGACATCCAAGTCCTAAACATATATCCTATATATGCCTATATATCCAATATATACCCTAAACTTTTTCCTCTGAATCAACTAGGCCTTGGCTTTGGCACAACAAACCTAATGATCCCAGTCAAGCGTGGACCCATTGACCATGGAAGCTTCGTAATCAATGTCGTTGGACAAGAAGTGGTCTTGACTTTGGCCAACAAACCACAACTTGGACAAGACACCAATATGGAACAAAGCCTCGTGATTCAAACACATCTTCGACGGACAAGGGCTTGACTTTGGCCAACAACCCATGCCAATCTAGGATCTTGAGTAAGAATCACTCAATGGAAGGAAAAGACGCATGATATTTGATGAGGGTTTTTCGCGTGCAAATTGGCTACCAATTTAATTATCTTTGTTAAGGTCTCATCATCATACACCCTTAAACATGCATTCTAAATACATAATAAAGCGCATATGAAATAAAATAATAATGATATGCGGATGGATACTTAACACATTGATCCTAGATCAAATCTTTCCCTTTCTCACTCAAGCTAGCACTTGTATTACTTCTACCCGTTACACTACACTTCTAAAGAAACCTCATTTACATTGAGGGGAATAGGTGAGAAGAGAATACAAAGAGAATAGAGGTGATAAGGCTGGACACGCAGGTCCAATTTAATAAATCAAATTTATTACAACAATTTCCAAAATTGCCCCACCCGACTAATATCCATCCGATATACATTATTCATTCATCACAATCACGTATTCACACATAAGCATGTTATCAATCAATCTAATCAAATTAATTAATCTGATAATTATGTGATCATCCAATGTTCAAACAACGATTTGATTTTGCTCGAGTCAAACTCGTTTTTGCGAATAAGTACTCAAAGTACGAATTCATGAATTAAATTAAACTACAACATTAAATCTAATTTAATATGTATTTAATACTAATTCACTATTCAATTCCAAATTAAATATTACACTTTATTTAATAAACCTTTTCGACTTAAATTCCAAATTTAATCGCGTCGGGTCTCAAAGCCCGATTAACGTCCAACGTCAATTCAATTCAAGTCTAATGGACTTTAATTAATCTCTTTAAGGCGTGGGCTTCGGCAACCAAAGCCCAATAAAGGAGTAACCCCATAAGCCCAGAAATCAATTTAGGCCCAATTAAACTTTAAAGGTTTATTAGTCGCATTTGGGCTTTATGGTTAAGGTTTTGGGCCCAATTGGATCCAATCCATTTGGCCTAAATCCAACTTGATAAAATCAAGCCCAATAGGCCCAATTACAACATAATAAGCCCAAATCCAATTTAAAGGCCTAATTCATTAAATTACACAAATCCAATTTCGCAATTTAATTACCTAAAGTGCATTACATGATTAATCACCCAAATCAATATTTCCAAAACATGAAATTAGTCCAATTAATCATGTTCATTATTATCATCACATGTCCAACACATTAATGAAAATCAAACCCATTTTACATGCTTCTAAGTCTCGGCCAAGGGAGTAATTTTTGTCCGATTTGAATTTAATCCAATTAATTCCGCAATCGACATCTAATTAACTTCCCGAATGATTTCCAACACATCCAATTGTCTAAAATCAAAATTACCAAGACATTAAAGGGCATCATCCAATTCGGCCAACATGAGAATTTTGGGATTTTATGTTCAATTCAAAATTCAATCTAATTGACTTCAAATTAACATCATCCTTCATGATTCTAACTCATCCAATGAATCAAAATCAAAAAATTCCAAGAATCCAAAATTCACATTACATTCGGCCAACACTCCAAATTTGGGGAAAATTGTTCCAAACATATTTTCTTGAAATTGATCAAATCAATCTTCAATACAACATATATTAAGCATGCTTAAACATCCAATTTTATAAAATCATGCTCAAATACAAAGTTCCCGATTTTAAGCCCTACATTTTCATGCTTTAACCTATAGCTCTTGATGCCATTGTTAGGTTTTATCTAGGTCCCAAGATCAAACAAGCAATGAAATACATGTGTGAACACATCAACGGAGGTAGCGGAATACTCACATCGATCGGTTGAGACGATTTGAAGACGAATAAAGCCACTTTGCTTACTGCCATTCACGCCCAAGCTGTGCAGATTTGCTCACTGGTTTGGCAGTTTTGGATCCAACTTTGAAGCTCCAAACTTCGTCGAATGGATCCCGCCTCATGGGTGAACCTCCCTAACACCTTCGCAAGTCTCGTAAGTGTGTTAGCACTTGTGTTTTGCAACAAAAACACACTCATTGCTCCCCTTGAAGCTCACGGCAATGAGCTGTGTTGGAGAAGAGAAAACAGCCCTTTTGGGCGTGAGAAAGAGAGAAGAATGAAGGAGTTGTGTAATGGTTGAGTTGTTAAATGAATTACCAAAAATTGCTTTATATATTTTCCAAAAATTACAAAGCATTTACCATTTAAAATATCAAATAAAATAAATGGTAATGGCTTTCTCAACCACCAACACTATTCCAACAACTTACATCAACTATTCATTGTCACTTTAATAAAGTGATGTAAGTCTTTCAATCAATCAATCACATCACTCAAAGTGACATTTGATTTGACGCTTGATGTGACGAATGATTTGACGCTTGATGTGACTTGCGTCGCCGCACTCGAATTCGAAATACGAATGCGCTCGCAATCACACTCGGGCTCGGGTTCACTAATTCTCAATTAGCGAATTTTCCGTCGCGTCGTAATTAAATGATTACGCCTAGCGAATTCACTATTTACGTCGCTAACGAATTAATTCTAAATTAATTCGTTCGCCCGAATTAAAATCTAATTTTAATTCCGCGTCGAAATCCAATTTCGTTTAATATATCGAATATATTAATTTACCGATTAATTCCAAATTAATCATTCTCTCTCTTTAGACGATATTTTATCCCAGATAAAATATCTCCGTAATTAATCCTAGATTAATTTTCTCTCTCTTCTATATATAATCCCAGATTATTAATGAGTGCGAGTTATGCGTCATCGGTGCATTATCGGGAAGCGACCCATGAGATCCCCGGATACGTTGGAAGTAAATACGGTCGTCGGAGTATCCGAATCACGTACGTACCAAGTACTACGTTCTACCGATTTACGAGACAAGATCGACTTCTAGCAAAGCACGAAGTCTACCCAATTCTCCGGTCATATTCATCTAAGAATATTTAAGATCTATATCAAGCGTAGTATACCAAGTATTGTGTATATCGGCCCAGTATCGGATAGTCACGTGCTAGGGCTGGGGCTGGATAAGTGTCTGCCCCGTCCGAAGCACATGTCGGATGTCTGGTAACTAGTCTCTATAATCGGATATACATGACCTTGTCATAATATCCCGATGGTCGGCCAGCACTTAAGAGTACTAATACCGTATCCTGCGTGACATCATCTCCACTATGACTGGAGTGATACTTCCGTCTTGACATCACACCCAATACTCTACGATTCTCACTATACCCAGCATTGGCGTACACAGAACCGGTTAGAGTCTTAGACGACCTCAACTAAAGTATATTGATTGTCGTAAGCATTAGCGGTGCAAGTCTCAGGTTAAGACCAAATACACCTACCCTGATGTCGGACTCCCATAGACACATAGTCATAATACCAATGGGATTCCGAGGGGTCTATCCAGAGCGAAGCTGTTTCCCGTACCATCGGTGAAACACAACCTCCTATCGCACTTGCATGAGTATCCAATACCCAAATATATGAGAACTATGCTGTTGTGCCCTCACAACGCGCACAAGTGCAATACTAGCCTATTCCGCATTATCGATGTCCAGTCTCGATAATACTACGACTAGGGATATTTAATGGTTAATCCTTCGTGGACTGATACTGTCTCATATCATCTCAATCTAGGAACTAATCATATGGACCTCTCCTCATTTATATATCTAAAGTGATCTAATCACAAATGATGAGAGTGCAATTTCCTTGTCACATAGTTAATTTGTACAACACTATGATCTGTACAAATAGTGACGCTATGGGTCATATTATCCAACATATAGTTTACGGATGTTTTTATAAAGATAAAGTACTGTGTGTATGTTTGATGAGAACCCGCGTATGACAGTAAATGTATATACTAGTGGGGATCAATATAATTTTAGTATCAAGTATGTATTGAGCCTGAGCATGATAAACAAGCATATAGTATGTAAGATAGTTAAAGATGAAGGTATGGGAGGAATAGAATACATATGTCATTAGTTAAAGAAGTGCATGAACATATGCATGTACATACATGATAAAATGAAAATGGTTTTTGAAACTAAGTTTTTTTTTAAAGTATCAAAGACTTTTAAAAGAAATATTTTTAGAAAATGTTTGATACAGTTTTGAGATTTAAAGCATGTGTTTATGGTTTTCGGGGCATGAGGGAAAAACTCACCACAGTATGTAACTTGAGATTCAGTTGGAATTGACGGATATCATATGGATTCGGGATTTGGGATTTGACCCATCCCAGCTGTACACTAATTGGAATTGACGGATTTAGACACGTGCACATGTGGAGGACTGGGGGGACGCTCCTAGATCCTCAGCGCTCAGATGGTACATTCCTAGGCGGAGATGCGCCTTCGGGCGGAGATTTGGTTTTCAGAAAAAGCATTTCAGATTTCAGATATCAGTTTTTCAGAAATGGAGTTTTGAGATTTCAGATTTTCAGAAAACAGTTTTCTAAGATACAGATTTCAGTCTACAATTACAGTTTCCAAAGAGATTTTCTGGAAAGAAAATGTAAAAATAAAGTTTCAGCAAAATTTTTTCAGAAATGATTTTTCAGAAAAGAATATTTCAGAAAAGGATTTTCAAGCATTATAGAAGCATGGCATGTTGGAATAGAGCTTAGTTTATAAATCATGCATATAAGTCATACATTATGGTTATCATTTGAAATGCGTATAATGGGCATTAATGCATAATAGCATGATTATATCTCTGTGCATAAAATTGATGTTTGTATGTATTGTAAGTTTACCTAGAATGGGTATTTTGTAAGCACTAATGTATCATAACATGATTAAACACGGCAAGTTAAGGTAGAGCATAATATACAGACTATGCATATTGGTTATGATTTATGATTGTTATTAGAATTGCTTAAATGGCATTGATGCAAGATAACATGGTTACATTTAGTTGTATATATGACTGATGATTGTATACGTTGTATGTTTACATCGAAGAAGCATTTTGTGAAACACGGGGCAATAATAATGTGGTTACGCAAACATGTATGCAATGTTGATAATAGTATGTTAAGCGTTTAATAGAAAGAATATTTTATAATGACCGATTTGATGATATTTCAAAATAAAGAAAGAAAGGAAGTTATAATAATTACCTAAACTGGATTACTAAAGAGTAAGTAGGAAAGAGGAAAGATATCACAGTAACGCAGCGGAAACGTACCAGGACTTAATATAATAAATGGAATGATAGAATGTGAGGACTATATTATAGATATGTAAAGTGTAAGTAGGAAACAAGATGTAATTGTGAGTATGATTCAGAAAAAGAAATTAGTAACAAAGTGGTAATGTTTGAACACAGATAAGAGTTTTACAATTCACTCGGAACTGGCGATTATGTGTGATTATAAAAACAGTTTAGATTATTAAAAGACTAAGAAACAGACTTACTTGTTTATCGCTTAAGGAAATAACATAATTACTTACTGAGTCATTATGACTCACATCACAACAGTGTTTGAGTTTTGCAGGTTGGTGACCTGATCGGTCGACCACAGATATTAGAGCTTGAGGAGCCGGATAGCAGCGTTGCAGTCAGCCACTCACCAAGTCTTGGGAAAGTCGAGTCTTGTGTACAGGTTGAGTTTAAAAGCATTGTATTTGAGTATTGATGAGACGTGCTGAGCACAGATGCTTTTGTTGTAAAAGTTTTTGTATAATCGTATTTTCGGGCACGGAGCCCTGGTTGTATTATGTCTTTATGTCTGCATCGCATTTTAGTTGGGCCCTTAGATTGCATTGATGTTGAGATGCCGGCCTGAGGCCGAGATTTTATGTTTATGTTGTATATGGATGCTGGCTATATGCCAGGTTGCATGATGTTACGAATATATAATGCCGAAATTTTTCTAGAATCAGAGGCTTATGGAGATGGGTTTAGCTTGTCTCCTGCTGGTAACATTGCTGCTAAAGCGGGATGTTACATTAGCTAAGCTACTAATACACATTATGTGACATGATCATGACATGGCATAACATGCACGTGACATGACATGCTAATGACGTGCTTAAAGAGGGCATTTCTTCATATCTTATTAGTCACTTGAAATGCCCAACGTATCCATCAACCAAATGTCCAATACAGCCTTATCACCCTAGCCCATCATTCAGAAAAGACTAAGTAACACACATACATATGTATCATCATCATATGATACATTTTCTCATGTTAGTCACAATGCCCCACACACAATACAAGCCTAAACCAAGCTTTAACTTAGACTTTTGGCGAAGGCATTCCTAATAAGGCTTCATGAATTTGAACATCCTAATAAGGATTACAAGCATAACCCTTACACAATATACTCATTCTAAACACCACTGACACAATAACATCAAGCCCTCAACCTTAAAGACCATTCTGCCAACACACAAAATTACAACATTTGAAGTTTTCAACTTAAATCAAGTTGAACTCATGCCATGACACCATAAAATACATGAACCATCATCATTCATCATCAAAAAACTCAATAATCAACCCCCAATACATTTCCATGAATTCGGCCATACCCTATTCTTGAGGAAAAATAAAAAAGAGCACTCACAAGAATAATGTTTATCCATGCTTATACCATCATGAAATGCATGATTATGCATGCTAGCAACTCATCAAAGTTAAAATGCACAATTTAAAAATCTAAGGTTTATGATGCACGAATTTGGGGAAAAATAAATACATGATTAAACTCAAATAAGGAGAAAGAAAGAAGAATAGAAGCTTACATGCAAGAAAATAAACTTGGAATAATCATTTTTTCCATTTAAAAAACAAATCATCAATGAGAGTGAAGAAGAGAGATGAATAGTGACTACTATTTATACTATGGGGCTGAATTTTTTGAAATAAAATATTATTTTGCAACTTACACATGTGGAAAAATCTAGGCTATTCACGAAAGTTACTATTCACTCGATAAAACATGTATTTTTGACCTCATTCTAGTCAAAATTTGGGAAATTGATCAACATGAAAGTCGTAGGTCTTGGTCTTATATTTTCGACCATATAAAGATCACTAACATTGGACATCGGGAGAAAAGTTAGGACCAAAATACCAAAATTTACATGTGACTCAGTTAAGCTAATAAAAAATGTTGGAATTGAAAATTCATTCTGAATCTCCGGGCATGATTTTTAAGATTTCTAACCTGCTAACACATGATTATATTAATGACAACATATCATGCATGAATAATTCACTGTATTGGACATGTCATGACTGACCGGGGTGTTACAGATCAGACTTCTATGAAGCCAGGCTGGTGAGGCATGTATTATGTCCCGTTTACTTTGTTGTCTTTTTCTTAATTATTGATATGTTTTATCAATCATTCATCTGCTGCAATGTTATTACCGCTGCTTTTTATTATTATTTTTAATTATTATTGTTAGATGCATATGTTATTATATTATAAGACTTTCTGGTTTGCAAATCGAATATCCGACCAAACAATCGATATGTCTGGTCGGACATATCTGGCATTAAAGAATGTCTAGCCAGGCTTCCACGAAGCCATGCCGGTGAGGCATGTACCCTATCATGTTTTCGCTGCCATCTTTTTTTACTGTCTATCTGGTCATTTACTTACTATTCACTATATTATCACTCTCGTTGTTATTTGCACTTTCATTTCTTTACTTCTGGACATGTATTTTTTTTATCATTTATGTTACTGTCCTTATTGCGTTCTTATGTGTTTAAGGGGTGTAGTGCGGCCTTAAATCATTCACACTGTCTTATACTGGGTAGTGATAATTTTATTCTCCGGTTAGTCCTCCTTGGGCTATCCGTACTTTCTATAGACTGCGAGCCTAATAGTGTCGTGGTCATCGGCATCATAGACATTGCAGTAAACTCAACTTCACTCCTACACGCGTACTTCGTAAACTTAAAGGTATCATATTCTTGGTAATATATTAGAAAGTAATCAGACTACTTCTATATATACAATTGATTTAGTTGGCATGCTATTGAATTTTTAAAATGCATATCTAGCAGAGGAATTGATGGGATCTTCCAAATGGATAAGCAATGGCTGAATCTTCATCCATGTTATTCGAAAAAAATCCGACAAAAAGAAAGAAATGTGATTGATCAAACAAGTACTCAAAGTCAGGTTTTGACGCATATTCTGGTTATGGGACTGTGCAAGTTGAACATGATGCAATTTTTGGGCCGGATGTGGGACCTCTAGAGTCGAATTGGTGCCTCGTGCAGCTGATGAGCGAAAAATACATCAATATTTACTACCCATTTTACTTAATATTTTGTATAGTTTCTCGAGTTTTATGAACGTTTTGATGTGTTTTAGTTTATTTTGCAGATAAAATAAAATTGGGACTTAATGGAATCAATCAGGATGAAATTTGGAACAAATAAGGGCAAAAACTGGACTCGTCATTTTGATTTTGGAGATTGGAAACTTGAAATGGCGTTCAAACGAAGTACAATTTCAGAAATTTCAGCGTTGTACAATTGTCGTATTTTGGCCATAACCTTTTATTTCGATATCAGATTGAGGTGATTCAAGTTCCAGATTAAAGAAGACTGAAAGATCTACAACTTTGAAGTTCATAAGATTTTTGAATTCTGAAGTTTTCATTACCGAAATTGATGAAAATCCTGGAAGTCTGTTATATGTAATTATTCAAGTCATTTTCAAAAAAAAAATATTAAAAAAATGGAAATTGTCAAACTTCCACCAAACATGCTTAGTGCCATGTTTAGTTGAGAAATTGGTGGAGAAATTGGTGGAAGCCTTTATATTTGCCTATAAATACCAAGCTAAACTTTGTAAATTTTTCATGCTTTCTTTGGGGATTTCTCCATGAAAACCTAAAAGAAAGTGTCTTGTATGTTTATTTAAGTTTTATTGTATTTTCTCTTTATTTATTTAATTAATTTTTATGTGTTTTTAATTACATCATGAGTAGGTAATCTCTTTTTGCTTGAGTCTGGGTTGAAACTTTTAATATAATAATTTAGATTTACTCCCTTAATTTAAATAAGTAAATTGAATTAATTATTTTCCGCCTATATGGTCGGTTTAGGTGCTAACCTTGTTACCGCCTACATGGTCGGTTTATATGATTTTATTACCGCCTATATGGTCGGTTGGACTTTGGACAAATGACATTCACTGCCTATATGGTCGGTTTTAATATAATTAATTCAGGAAATGATTAATTGATAATGGAGTAATCTATATTTGAAGTATTAAAAGTGAAATCCCTAGCTCCAACATTTTCTTTTATTGTTGTAATTTTCTTTACTTTTTAATTTTCTATTATGTTATTTTATTTAACTATGCATTTGGTAATTTTAGGTATGTTTTGTAACTAAAAATATTATCTAGGGTTGTGATGAATTCCAATATCACCGTCTTATAAGTGATTATTTTATGTTTTGGGTAGTATATTAGTTTATTTATTGAGTCTTAAGCTTAATGCTTCTTGTTAACTGGTCATTAATAAGATTGATTTGGTAAACTTAAAATGAACTTGGAAAATGGATTTTAGGTTTTATCCATAAACTCAATTGCTCACGATCTAACCTTAGGGTAAATGTCTCTTAGGTAGATTTCCTACAGGATAGGAATATACCTGTCGGGCGGGGTAGCCATAATTTGAACTTAATCTTAATGAATTTAGAGTTTCTTAATTAACAAAGGAATATAGTTAATTGGGTTACTTTGGGTATTTACATCTGACCATTGGAAGAGGCTTTTGCATAACTTCGTGTTGCAGGTTAATAAATCGATATATTACACAAACATGAGATAATCACTTCATCTTCAAAAGATATTGGAAGGATTCACAACCCTGGATATTTTCATATCATTGTTTAAAACTTAAAATTTACCTTTGTTTTGTTTTAATTACTTGTCTTTAGTTGAAAATCACCATCCAACCAAAAATCAATCAATTAGATACTCGTAGACATTTTGCTTCATAAATTAATAGCTTAGGTATTAAGTCCTCGTGGGATCGATACATTTTATACTACTTGAGCGAGATGTGCGCTTGTGTAACGTGTGTGTGTGTTTACCACCGATCAAGTTTTTGGCGTCGTTGTCGGGGACTTATTTATCTTTCACTATTAATTTTGGGGTTAGATACCTTTACTTGTGGCTAATTTTTTTTTACTTATTATTTCTGTTTTCTTGTGTTTATGGTTCTCAGTCACTACCTGAGAAGAACCAGAAGCATTGAAATTCGTTCGCTTGACCCAGAAATTGAAAAAACCATAAGACAATTAAGAAGGGAAATGTGAGAAGGCCAAAAAGCACTGATCAATATGGAACCTGAACCTTTGGAAGTTGCACCACCAATTCTTATTCGAGGCAAAACTATTCTGGTGGTTGACGCCTTCATTTCATTTATTGTACTTCCTCCCTTACCAACAAATATGTGTGACATCAAAACAAGCATCCAGATGATGCAGCAGTCAGTTTAGTTTATGGGGAATGCAACTGAAGATCCTAATGCCCACATCAGCAACTTCCTGGAAGTTTGCGGCACATTCAATTACAACCGAGCGGCAGAAGAAGTAATGAGACTGCGTGTTTTTCCATATTCCTTGAAAGACAGGGCTAAGGCTTGGCTACATTCATTACCAGCGGGACAACTTGGAACACTCTAGCCACCAAATTCCTTGCAAAGTACTTTCCCCCAACCAGAACTGCAAAGTTGAGTAATGACATTACATCCTTTATAAATGACCCAGAATCCATTTGCGAAGCTTGGGAAAGATACAAGGATTTGCTCAGAAAATGTCCTCACCATGAGACTGCAAAGTGGCTACAAGTCCAAACCTTCTATAATGGACTTTATGGATTAATGAGAACCATAATTGATGTTGCTACTGGAGGAGCTTTAATGGCAAAATGAGAAGATCAGGCCTGGGACTTAATTGAAGAAATGGCCGACAACAATTCTTTGTGGCCAACAAAAAAAAACATGATTCAACAAATCGCAGGAATTTATGAAGTTGGAGCTAACACAAAAATGAATGTCAAGCTGGATCTGATTTGTAAAGATCTGGAAACTTTTAACATGAAGGTTAATGCTGGATCCACAAGTTCACCATATGGAGGAGCATCAGAAGTAGAATCATACAACCAACATGATGAGATGGTGAACTATGTCAACAATTTCAACAAACAATGGAACAATCCATATTCCAATACCTACAACCCATGGTGGAGGAATCATCCCAATTTTGCATGGAACAGCAATTCAGGGCAAAAGAAAAATCCACCACCAGGATTCCAATAGCAAAATAAAAGCCATGAGTATGAAAAAAAGCCAGAAACTGAAGATATGCTTACAGAGATGTTTAAAAAGCTAGACGCAAAATACGACTCTCAAGCAGCCAAATATGATGCTAGTTTCAATCCCAAGCAGCATTAAATCAAAGTCAAACAACATCTTTGAAAACACTGGAGAATCAAATGGGACAACTGGCCAATGCTCAGAGTTACAGACCTTAAGGTACACTTCCTAGAACACAGAACCAAATCCAAGGAACCGAGGGAATGAGCAATGTCAAGCAATTACTTTAAAAAGTGGTACTGAGATCAACAAAGATGTTGGAGTCAAGGCATCCACTGAGGAAGTTCCAAAAGAAAGCAGCGAAGCATAACCATAGATGGAGAAAAAAAACAAAAGAAAATGATCGAGAAAGATTCACTCCACCTCTACCATTTCCAAAGCGTCTCTAGAAAAACAAACTGGACAAACAATTTTCTCGATTCTTGGAGATCTTCAAATAGCTGCATATCAACATTCCATTTGCAGAAGCGTTGGAACAAATGCCCAGCTATGTCAAATTCATGAAAGACATTCTTTCACGAAAGTGGAGATTGGGAGATTACGAGACAGTAGTGTTGGAAAATTATGACCCATAGCATCACTATTTGTAAAAGACATGGTGTTCTTTGTACAAATTAACTATGTGAAAAATGAAATTGCTCTTATATCATTTTGTAATTGGATTACTTGGATATATAGATGATAAAATTCCAAATGATTAGTACCGGATTAATAAGATATGAGACAATATTAATCCACAAAAGATTTAATCATTAAATATCCCTAGTCGAAGTATTATCGAGACTGGACATCGATAATGCGGAATAGGCTAGTATTACACTTATGCGTGTTATAGAAGTTTAACGACATAGTTCTCATATATTTAAGTATTGGATACTTATGCAAGTGTGATAGAAGGTTCTGTTAGCCGTTGGACCGGGAACAGCTTCACTTTGGATAGGCCCATCGGAGTCCCATTGGTAGTATGACTATGTGTCTATGGGAATCCGAATCAGGGTAGGTGTATATGGTCTTAACCTGAGACTTGCATCATTAATACTTGCGACAATCAGTATACTTTGGTTTTGGTCGTCCGGAGCTTTAATAGGTTCTGTGTACGGCTCTTCTGGGTTTTGGTCGTCCTGAGCTTTAATAGGTTTTTCTCTAGTTTAATTAAAGGAAGCATCTAAAAAAGTGATGGAATTTAAAAAAAAAAATTGTGTATATTAATAAAAAAACATCTGAGATCCGAGTAATTAAGTCTGAATGGGTGTTTTAACACCTAGTGTCCTAAAACCAACTGGTTTGGGAGTCAATGGCCCAAAGCTCGCTACATGGATTGAAGATGTTATAAAAAAAAATAAAAAAGATATCTGAAATCCAAGTAATTAAGTCTGTAAAGGTGTCTTATGTTTGAGTTCTACGGCCCCGAGGATCGAATAACAAGCATAGAAATACATGTGAATACAATCGAGAAAGTCACGAAATACTTACATCGATCGGTTGAGCGACGCGGCAACGACCAAAAATAAACTTTCTGCCCACTGGAAGTCACGGCAGTGAGCTGCTGTGGTGTCTCCATTTTCGGCCATTGTTGGTCCTTCGTCAAGCTCCAAGCTTCGTCAAATGATTCCAAGCTCATGGGTGGACTTCCCTATCACCTTCGCATGTCTCTCGGAGTGCTAGCTCTTGATGTTTTTACCACAAAACCATCACACTTTGCTTCCCTTTTCTTCCATTTTCACGGTCAAACCAGTGAGTTTTTGAGAAGAAATTAGCTTGTTGACCGAGAGAGAAGGAGAGAATGTTTTGGCTCCAAATTCGTGAACCAAGAGAGAGAGAAGGAAATGTGTAATTGATTAATTCATTTCCAAAATTAATTAAACATATACCACTTTTGATTTTCAAAAAGTCAAGCCTTAAATGTTTGCCAACAACCACCATCAATCCATCAATCAATCAAATCAAGTGACAAGTTGTCACATAACTCAAAGTGACTAATGATTTGAAGCTTGATGCGACCAATGATTTGACGCTTGACTTGAGTGCCGCACTCGAATTCGAAATGCGAATGCGCTCGCAAACAATCTCGGGCTCGGGTTCGCTAATTCCAAATTAATGAATTTTCCGTTTCGACGTAATTAAATGATTATGCCTAGTGAAATCACTATTCACGTCGCTAACGAATTAATTCTAAATTAACTCGTTCGCCCGAATTAAAATCTAATTTTAATTCCGCGTCGAAATCCAATTTCGTATAATATATCAAATATATTATTTTATCGATTAATTCCAAATTAATCATTATCTCTCTTTAATTTATATTTTATCCCAGATAAAATATCTCTGCAATTAATCCCAGATTAATTTTCTCTCTCTTCTAATTAATCCCAGATTAATAAAAGTGCGAGTCATACGTCATCGGTGAATCTTCGGGAAGCGACCCATGAGATCCCCGGATATGCTAGCAATGAAGTCGGTCGTCGGACTATCCGAACACGTAAGTACCTAGTACTACGTTTTACCGATTTACAAGACAAGGTTGGCTTCTAGCAAAGCGCCATGCCTACCCAATTCTCCAGAAACGTGCTTACATGAATAAGCGGATCTACATCAGGCGTAGTATACGAAGTATTGCGTATTTCGATCCAGTATCAGATGATCACATGCAAGGCCTGAGGCTGGTACAGTGTCTGCCCCGTACGAAACATATATCGGATTACGAGCAACTAGTCCATTTATTATCGGATAATCATGACCAAGTCATATTATCCCGATAGTTGCAACCCTTTAGAGAACCAGTTCTGTATCCCTATGTGATCATCAACTCCATATGACTGGAGTGACACTTTCATCTTGACATCACACCCAACACACTACGATTCTCAATATACCCAGCAGAGGCGTACACAGAACCTGTTAAAGCCCTGGACGACCAAAACCAAAGTATATTGATTGTCGCAAGTATTAGCGGTGCAAGTCTCAGATTTAAGACCAAATACACCTACCCTGATTTCGGACTTCCATAGACACATAGTCATACTACCAATGGAATTCCGAGGGGGTCTATCCAGAGCGAAGCTGTTTCCCGTACCATCGGTAAACAAAACCTCCTATTACACTTGCATAAGTATCATATACCCAAATATATGAGAACTATGTCGTTTGTGCACTCACAACGCGCACAAGTGTAATACTAGTCTTTTACGCATTTATCGATGTCCAATCTCGATAATAATCTGACTAGGGATATATATTGATTTATCCTTCGTGGACTGATACTGACTCATATCATTCTCAATCTAGGAACAAATCACAAGGACCTCCTATCATTTATACATCTTGGTGATCTAATCACAAATGATAAGAGAGCAATCTCCTTTTTCACATAGTTAATTTGTACAACAACACCATGATCTGTACAAATAGTGCCGCTATGGGTCATAATTGTCCAACATTTTAACACCTAGTGCCCTAAAGCCAAGTGGCTTGGGAGTCACTGACCTAAAGCTCGCTATATGGATTGAAGATAGTGTAAATAAAAACAAAATCAGAAAAAAAATTCCATTGCTAAAAAATGTTTGAATTCTGATATAACTTTAGGACAAAAATATTACTCTCTTTTCAACTGCACTTATGAATATTGTGGGCACAATGAGCTGATTAATACTTTGTTGGTTGTGTATATGGAGAATGGTAAAAATAATCGGAGAATTTACTTATTTAGTAATTTAGAAAGAAAGAAAACAACTATTAACTTGGATAAGAATTTTCACTTGTTTAGTCACTAACTTGTTTATTCTCTTTTATTTTGTGTTTTTGCTTTTGTGTGAATTAGATTGACGTTTGTGGGTATCGTCACTGTAAGCCCTCACGAGACTACAACTCGTCCACTAGGGACACCTAGGGATTTAAACGCTTGTTGCATACGCTAAATGCAACCGTGATCCCTACGAAAGTGGCTTAGTTTAATTTTAATTGTTTATTACATTTTATTTTGTTTTTTTGCTCGATGACTAGCAAAATGTTAGGTTTGAGGGTGTGATGAGCGGAAAATATATCAATATTTACCGCCCATTTTACTTAATATTTTGTTAGTTTCTCGAGTTTTATGAACGTTTTGATGTGTTTTAGTTTATTTTACAGATAAAATAAAATCGGGACTCAATGGAATCAATCAGAACGAAATATGGAACAAATAAGGGCAAAAACTGGACTTGACATTTTGATTTTGGAGATTGGAAACTTGAAATGGCATTATAATGAAGTACAATTTCGGAAATTTCAACTTTGCGCAATTGTCGTAATATGGCCATAACCTTTTATTCCAATATCAAATTGAGGTGATTCAAGTTCCAGATTAAAGAAGACTCAAAGATCTACAACTTTGAAGTTCATAAGATTTTTGAATTCTGAAGTTTTCATTACCGAAATTGATGAAAAATACGGAAGTGTGTTATGTGTAATTATTAAAGTCATTTTCAAAAAACAAATAAAATAAAATAAAATAAAAACATTGAAATTGTCAAACTTCCATGTGTGGTGGTGGATTTGGTTCCATGTTTGGTGGCATGTTTGGTGGAGAAATTGGTGGAAGCCTTTATATTTGCCTATAAATACCAAGCTAAACTTTGTAAATTTTTCATGCTTTCTTTAGGGGATTTCTCCATGAAAACCTAAAAGAAAGTGTCTTGCAAGTTTATTTAAGTTTTCTTGTATATTCTCTTTATTTATTTAATAAATTTTTATGTGTTTTTAATTACATCATGAGTAAGAAATCTCTTTTTGCTGGAGTATGGGGTGAAACTTTTAATATAATAATTTAGATTTACTCACTTAATTTAAATAAGTAAATTGAATTAATTATTTTCCATTATATGGTCGGTTTATGAGCTAACCTTGTTACTGCCTACATGATCGGTTTATATGATTTTGTTACCGCCTATATGGTCGGTTGGACTTTGGACAAATGACTTTCACCGCCTATATGGTTGGTTTTAATATAATAATCTCAATAAATGATTAATCGATAAGGGAGTAATCTATATTTGAAGTATTAAAAATGAAACCCCTAGTTTCAGCATTTTCTTTTATTGTTGTAGTTTTCTTTCCTTTTTAATTTTCTGTTATGTTATTTTGTTTAACTATACATTTTGTAATTTTAGGTATCTTTTGTAACTAAAAATTTTATCTATGGTTGTGATGAATTCTAATATCACCGTTTTATAAGTGGTTATTTTATGTTTTGGGTAGTATATTGGTTTATTTATTGAGTCTTAAGCTTAATGCTTCTTGTTAACTGGCCATTAATAAGATTGATTTGGTAAACTTAAAATGAACTTGGGAAAGGGATTTTAGGTTTTAGCCATAGACTCAATAGCTCACGATCTCACATTGGGGTAAATGTCTCTTAGGTAGATTTCCTTACAGGATAGGAATATACCTGTCGGGCGGGGGTAGCCATAATTGGAACTTAATCTTAATGAATTCAGAGTTTCTTAATTAACATAGGAATATAGTCAATTGGGTTACTTTGGGTATTTACATCTGACTATCGGAAGAGGATTTTGCATAACTTTATGTTCCAGGTTAAAAAACCGATATATTGCACAAAAATGACATAATCACTTCATCTTTAAAAGATATTGGAAGGATTCACAACCCTGGATATTTTCATATCATTGTTTAAAACTTAAAATCTACCTTTGTTTTGTTTTAATTACTTGTCTTTAGTTTAAAATCACCATCCAACCAAAAATCAATCAATTAGATACTCATAGACATTTAGCTTCATAAATTAATAGCTTAGGTATTAAGTCCTCGTGGGATCGATACATTTTATACTACTTGAGCGATATATGCGCTTGCGTAACGTGTGTGTGTTTACCATCGATCATTAGCAGAAGTGGGTCCCGTGGTAATTGAGCTTGGTTGTATTTTTAAATTATTTTATAGAATACTATATTTCGTTACGAGTCCGTAGGATAAAATCAGAGTCGAATCAGAGTCTACAAACTCCGAAACGAACAAAATGAAGTTTCAGTGCTTATTGGCAACAGCTCTCGGCGTATCGCAACGCGCAGGCTTGAGAGTCGCAATACCCAATCTATGAATGTTCAGCGATGCGACGCGTAAGGATGAGCATCCTGATGCCCGCAACTCTAAGAGCTGAGTGTTGCGACGCTAGAGATCTGAGTCACGAAGCTACCATGTGTAAAATATTGGCAGTGAGTAAATTTGCCTTGAATCTAATTCAAAACACTTCCAATTTTCTCCAAACACTTCAATACACCTAAAAGTCCAAGTTTAACATAAAAACCAAAATCAACACTGTTGGGTTTTCTAGATCAAACCAAGATCATATTAAGCTATGAAATGTGTGAATACATCAAAGTAAAGTTGCGGAAATACTCACTTTGATCGGCTTTTGGATGCGACGAACACAAAAAAATTTCTCCTTGGATGAAGCTGTCGGCCATGCCCATACATTGTGCTCCTTGTGTTTCGGTCAACCCCTTGGTGTGTGGATCTTCAAGCTCCATGCTTTGTGAATGATTCCATGCTCAAGGGTTTGTTTCCCTATCACCTTTGTAAGACTCCTTTGAGTGCTAGCTCCTGAGATTTTGCAACAAAATCATGAACCATTGAGCCTTAGGCTCACGGAAAATTGAGAGAGAAATGGAGAAGGCCATTCGGTCATGGAGGAAAAAATGAGAGAGTGAGAAGATTGTGTTGTGTGTATTTTGGATTTCAAAATTCTAATACCATTTTCCACTTTCCAAAATGGTACAAGGCATTTAAAGCCTTTTCAACAACTCACATCACTCAAAAGTGACAAGGTGTCAATCACCAAAAAGTGATAAGACATCCATCAGTTGAGTGACTAATGATGTGACGCGTGATGTGACTTGTGGGCCCCACTTGATTCAAAATGCGAGTGGGCCCGCAAACACTCCCGGGCTCGGATTCGCTAATTTCGAATTAACGAATTTTTCGTTGCGACATAATTAAATCAAATTTAATTAAATAATTATGCCTAGTAAAATTACTATTCACGTCGCTAGCGAATTAATTCTAAATTAACTCGTTTGCCCGAATTAAAATCTAATTTTAATTCTGCGTCGAAATCTAATTTCGTATAATATATCGAATATATTATTTTATCGATTAATTCCAAATTAATCGTTCTCTCTCTTTAAATAATATTTTATCCCAGATAAAATATCTCTGTAATTAATCATAGATTAATTTTCTCTCTCTAATAATTAATCCTAGATTAATTATATCCGAGTCATACGTCATCGGTGAATCTTCGGGAAACGACCCATGAGATCCCTGGATATGTTGGCAGTAAATCTGGTCGTCGGACTATCCGAATACGTACGTACCTAGTACTACATTTTTACTGATTTTCAAGACATGGTTGGCTTCTAGCAAAGCACCGTGTCTACCCAATTCTCCAAAAATATTCTTAAAGGAATATGTAATCTATATCAGGCGTAGTATACGTAGTATTGCGTATTGCGATCCAGTATCGGATGTCACATGCCAGGCCTGGGGCTGGTATTGTGTCTGCCCCGTACGAAGCACATATCGGATCTCTGGTAACTAGTATCTATAATCGGATAAACATGACCTAGTCATATTATCCCGATAGCTGCAGCATATAAGAGCACCAGTTCCGTATCCTACGTGACCATCATCTCCATATGACTGAAGTGATACTTCCATCTTGACAGCACACCCAATACACTACGATTCTCAATATACCCAGAAGAGGCGTACACAGAACTTGTTAAAGCCCTGGACGACCAAAACCAAAGTACATTGATTGTCGCAAGTATTAGCGATGGAAGTCTCAGGTTAAGACCAAATACACCTACCCTGATTCGAACTTCCATAGACACATAGTCATACTACCAATGGAATTCTGATGGGTCTATCCAAAGCGAAGCTGTTTCCGTACCATCGGTAAACACAACCTCCTATTACACTTGCATGAGTATCCAATACCAAAATATATGAGAACTATGACGTTATGCTCCCACAACGTGTATGTGGGACACAGAAGATGGGCAACGCATGCTGTTCCGGGCTCGCGGACCGGTTGGGAGTACGGAGTAGCCCGCGGGGGACTAAACCGGAGAATAATGGAGTCGCCACCCGGTGTGAACCGGGAAAATGATTTAATGTCGCACTCACCCCTCGCAAGGGAAGACCTCAAACCGTTGGGTTCGGAATGGTCCCTTACTTATGCCACTTGTAATAAAATGATTTGTGCAATAATTTAATCGAGTCTAGCAACATATATTCGTAAGGGTATTCTATTTCTAAGTTCGCACGCAAAAATCAAAAGTTCATCTAAGTTCACATGTAACACATTTTCATATTTGCATACAACCTATTTGCATATAATCTATGTCCAAATTTGCATACAACTTATTTGCGTACAATCTATGTCCAAATTTGCATGCAACCTATTTTCATATAATCTATGTCCGAATTTGCATGCATAAAGATAAATTGAAATACGACAAGCATATAATGTCATAAGCACATTACATTTGATCATAGGCATGCCAGTAGATAATAATTGTACAATCACGCATGAAAGAAAATCAGAATAACGGCAAGCATATAACTTCATGAACATGTTGAATGAATGAATGCGGAAGCATAAGTAGATAGCTATCGTGTAAACATGCATCATGGAAATGAACATGTGATCTTGTGAACACAATAAATGACTAACTGCGAGAACATGAACAATCAAAAAGGTAAATGACAAAATGAGTAACCATGCATGAGATGTGATGGAAGAGGGCCTGTTTACCGTGGGCGTTCGTAGCCACGTTCGAACGGTAAACAGAAGGTTCGCGTTCGAGTAGCGTTCGTAAACACGTTCGAACGAACTAAGACCGAAAACATGCGTTCGTGCGGCGTTCTGAAATGCGTTCGATCGGGGTTACAGCAGTGACCTCCAAAATGCAGTAAACAACATGACACATACGTGAACAGATGAATAGATGACACCTAATAAAAAATAACGAGCTAAAAGGCGCGGCAAAGCATCGTGGTAAATGATTTTAACCTCTCGACATGGAAGACCTTTAATCCAACTTACTAAGCCCATGCGCTAATAACATAATGCATATAAAAAATAAAGACAACAATATCGGACTTTGTATACCCGATTGAACACATCTTATATTCAACCGAATATACATCATCCGGCGCGGCGAAGCATCGTGGTAAAGGATTTTAACCCCTCGAAATGGAGGACCTTTAATCCAACTTACTAAGCCCAAGCGCTAATAACATAATGCATAAAAAAATAAAGACAACAATATCGGACTTCGTATACCCGATTGAACACATCTTACATTCAACCGTATATACATCATCCGGCGCGGCAAAGCATCGTGGTAAAGGATTTTAACCCCTCGACATGGAGGACCTTTAATCCAACTTACCAAGCCCATGCGCTTCATCTCATCATTACACAAACAAATAACATGCAAAAATTAAATAACGGATAATAAAAAAACAAGACCAAATAAATCGAAATATGTGCCGTTTGCTCAAGTGGTACATGAAGTTGTATCCCAAGTACAGACCACACTACCGTCCATTCGGATTCGGCTACGGAATTTACGTCTGGGTTTCCATCCTATATACCACAAGAGACGACACATTTTCCATTCATTCAAAGCCACAACATGCATCCACAAATGACTCTCATACGAAATAAATAACTAAAACAAATAAAAGATGAATATAAATCAATACGAAAAGTGCCCTCAGGTCTAACCTTTTATGTCGACTCTCGGACGTGCGTTACACGGTGGTCGGAAGGGCTAAAACTTCGCAACTTTTCTGGTTCACTGGTCCATATTTTTCCTTGCTGTTTTGCTACTCAAGCTACTGTTTTCACTCCGTTTTGCTGCTGTTTTGCTGCTGTTTTACTGTTGTTTTAGTGGGGTTGGGGCTGCTGTTTCGGGTGCAGTTTTGGGCAGTTTCTGGGACTGTTTTTTGGGACTACTCAGGCTATTTTCACGGTAATATAAGAGGTTTCTGGGGGCTGTTTGCGTGGGGACTTTAGGGTTTTTGTGGATTTTGTCGGTCAGTGGGTGTGTTGTTTATGTGCTATGTGTTTTGTAGTTAGTGGACTGTTGTGTGTCATCAAATGAGAGGTGAAGGCCAAGGAGGCAGGTGGCGTGTGCTGATGAGCGTGAATGGTTGGTACGTGAATTGGCTGAGTGGAGTTTGGCTGTGGGTACGTGAGAGAATTGCCGAGAGAGAGATGAAAGTGTCTTTTAGGGTTTCTTTGTGGGTTGCCGTGAATAGTCTCGGAGAGAGCAATGACTGGTTTTGGGTTTCTTTTATAGACAAAGGCTAGGGCTTCTCCTTGTTTGAAAATGAAGGAAACCAATTAGTGTCTTACAAGGAAAGTCTAATATTTGATTGGGGGACATGTCTTGGCTAGATTAGGAATATGATATATTTAATTTGTTTTGTTTAGGCATGAGATTATTTTAATTTGGTATATGATTTTTAGATTTTATTTAATTCCCCATGTGTTAAATATGCATTTTATTAATTTGGATGTGTTTTATGGGCTTTGGTGGGCTAATTGGGCTTGGGTGTGAGGCTAGCAGCAAAACCAGAAATACCGACACTGTTCGAACGCCGATTCGAACGCTACACGAACGCCCATAATATGCTTGACGTTCGAACGTGGTTGCGAACGCAGCACGAATGAAAACAGTGAAATTGTGAAATGAATCTGATGACATACTTATTCTGAATTTCCCCTTCCGACGTCCGTTTCTCGTGACTTCCTCGACTTAAAAGGTAGTGTCTCCAAATGAGACTCATCATAGGGACTTACATGCAAAAATACAGTGCCTACAGTCGCCCCCACTTTGGTGGGACTTGTGCAGTGAGTGACAGTGACAATCCTATCAAAGTTATGCATGCATTTTTTACTTACCTGGCTCGCCAGCTGTTGCTTAACTTACTTGTTATCCTGAGATGCTTTTCCTTTGGACTTTGTTCCCGAACTGCGTTGAAAGAGAGATTTATTCCTCTGGGCTATATTCCCGAACTATGTCAAGATAGGGCTTTATTCCCCTAGGCTTTGTTCCCGAACTGTGCTGAGAGAGAGCTTTATTCCCCTGGCCTGTATTCCCGAACTGTGTCAAGATAGGGCTTTATTCCCCTAGGCTTTGTTCCCGAACTGTGCTGAGAGAGAGCTTTATTCCTCTGGGCTGTATTCCCGAACTGTGTCAAGATAGGGCTTTATTCCCCTAGGCTTTGTTCCCGAACTGTGCTGAGAGAGAGCTTTATTCCTCCGAGTTGTATTCTCGAACTGCGTTGAGAGAGGGCTTTATTCCCTTGGGCTTTGTTCCCGAACTGTGTAAAGATAGGGCTTTATTCCCCTGGGCCTTGTTCCCGAACTGTTTTGAAAGTGGGTTTTATTCCTGAACTGTACTGAATGTGGGCTTTATTCCCTGGGCCTTATTCATGAATTGTGTTGAAAGTGGGCTTTCTTCCCCTAGGCTCTGTTCCCGAACTGCACTGAATGTGGGTTTTATTCCCGAACTGTACTGAATGTGGGCTTTATTCCATGGGCCTTATTCCCGAACTGTGTTGAAAGTGGGATTTATTCCCCTAGGCTTTGTTCCTGAAATGCACTAAATGTGGGCTTTATTCCCGAACTGTACCGAATGTGGGCTTTATTCCCTGTGCCTTATTCCCGAAACTGATACTGATGTGCGGGCCTCGACCATGAGACTCATCCCAAAATTGATACTGATGTGCGGAACTCGACCATGGGACTCATCCCAAAACTGCTGCTGATATGGGCCTCGACCCTGGGACGCATCCCAAAACTACTGTTGATGTGGGCCTTGACCCTGAGACTCATCCCCAAACTGATACTAATATGGGGCTCGCCCCCAAACTGATGCGGATGTGGGCCCCCCATAAACTAATGCTAATGTGGGCCTCGCCCCCAAGCTGATACTGATGTAGGCCTCGGCTCTGAACTTCTACTGAGGTGGGCCTCGCCCCCAGACTGATACTGATATGGGCCTCAACCCTATACTGATACTGATATAGGCCTAAACCCTGGGACTCGTCCCCAAACCGCTGATGTCATATTGATGCTTCTGATTGGCTTTCATTTATCGCTTTCTCTATTTCTTCTTCAAAACCCGTGAACACAAAACAAACACAAAACACAAAAAGGAATGCAAAATATGTTACGTGTATGCATGCATGCGTGAATGAGTTTCCCATCCCGTTGGTTTAGGTCTTCCACCAATTCCCTTGATGACCATTCTTCTCTTCCTTAGGGAAAGTACTATTTCAATCTATCCACATTGATCGGCTCAGTGAACTCATTTCCTTCCAAGTCTGACAGTCTCACTGCCCCATTTCCCAATTTCTGAATAGATATCCTGTCCTTTCTACTTGCTTCTTCCGAGGACTCTATGTGTTCTAAACATCGCTGAGTATCATAGTGCCAGAGTTGAATGCTTTTGTCAAATATACTCATGTTACAGGTTGAAAAGATGAGACTCAGGCAAGTAAACGAAATGAACGCCTTTATTATAAAAAAAGGTTCGAACAAATAGACAAAACCAATGTCTTTATTAAAAATGCAGGATCAAATAAGCTAAGGAGAACAGCTTCAGCATTCACAGCATTGCCTTCTTCCTTGACCTATGGTTCTTTACTACTGTTATCCTTTATATCAATGCAAGAAGCCTGGTGGTTGAGAGTTTGGAGGACAAAGGTTTCGGCTTGGCCGAAGTTGATCATGTAGGTGGGTGGTGGAATGGAGTCGTAATTAGGCAAGGGATTTTTGTATGTGTTAGGTTGTTCTTTTTCTAGATTGGGTATTTTATGGGAGTCAATGAGGTTTTGGACCTCATGCCTAAGGCGGGTGCAGTTGTCGGTGTCATGGCCTTTTTCTTGATGGAAGTAACAATACTGGTTTAGGTTGAGGTACGGTGGCACAGGGTTCGGAAATGGCCTAGGTTCCAAAGGTTTTAGAAGTCCTTGCATTTTCAGTTTTTCAAATACATTTGACAAAGGTCTACCAAGATTGGAGAATCGCCTGTTCTTGATGGTAGCGACCTCAGCAGTAGCGGGCTTGGTCTCAGAAGGCCCCCCAAAGGTTCTTATATTCTGGCCATAAAACTTTCTGTTTTCAGCCTCCTCTTCTTCGATATCCATAACAGTCTCTCTCAACTGTCGGAAATCAGTAATCATGGAGGTCATCCTCCTCAACTTGCCATAAATGGAGGGCTTAGTACCCTTGATAATCATTTTTATCTGGTCCTTCTCCGAAGGCTGAGTCTGCATTTTCAAAAGCTGGCTCCTCCAACGGTCTACATACTCCTTGAAACTTTCTTCCGGCTTCTGCTTGGTGTTCTCCAAATCACGGAGCGACAAGTCAATCTCCAAGTTTGTAACATATTGTTTCAGAAAGGCGTCTGCTAGCTCCCTCTAACCTTCCTTAACCTTTCTTTCAAGGCTATGGTACCACACTACGGGTGCCCCCTCGAGCGACATCCCAAACATCTTCTGAACTTGGCGCTGTGACAGGCCCACTAAACTCATAACCGAAACATAATGTCGGAGATGGACCCTCGGGTCCCCATTCCCATTGAACTTAGCCATATCCGTCATCTTGAACTGAGCTGGCAACTGTTCTTCGAAGGTCATTGCCTCATAATCTAACAACTCTTCATGTTTACCCCTCATTTTGCGGGTAACTGTTTCAACCTGATCCCGAAGCTTCTGAAATTCTGCCTGAGTCCCAATCACTCTGCCTGTTGCATACTCTGCCATGTCTTCATCAAAAGCGGGGATATCATCCCCCAACCCATTCGGAGGCTCCTCGCGCCTCATATTCTCAGAACTTCCCCCAGCACGGGGTACAGCCATACCAGCCACAGCAGTAGTCAAGGCTTGCAACTGTTTAGTAATTTTGGCGAGACCATTTTCCAACTGATCTATCCGGGATACCTCGTTATCGGATGTACTCATATCTGTTACCGGTCTTTTAATGAGTCTTCCCTCTTCCCTAACCCAACGGGAATCTATGATGTCTTTTATAGACATAGAATGTGTTAACAGAATATATGTATGCATGAGATGAATGAGATGCATGCGATACAAGGAATATATCAACCCATTAAAATTCACATAAATCGGCCCATCATCATTATAGAAGCTTTTGGGCTAACTGTCATAGGAGTGAACTCGTCCCAGTTTAAATGGCCCAACAAGTTCACATCTCATGGCAAGAAGTCCAACCGTATCCAAATGATAATGCTCCTAAACACAAACATATAATGGCCCATTGGCGTTTTAGAAGCTTTTGGCCCAATCATCATAAGATACGTTCTTGTCCCAGTTTAAATGACCCAACAAGCCCATACTTCATGATAAAAGGTCCGAATGCATCCAAACGACAATGTTCCCAAACACAAGCATATAATGGCCCATTGGCGTTTTAGAGGCTTTTTGGCCCAATCATCATAAGATATGTTCTTGTCCCAGTTTAAATGGCCCAACAAGCCCATACCTCATGACAAAAGGTCCGAATGGATCCAAACGACCATGTTCCCAAACACAAGCACGAGTAAATAATTCTTATTAGTTCTACGACTAAGGTTCACATGCAGGTTTACGGGGGTGTGGACAAAGGCTCTCGCTGACGAAGGATTACCCACAACTAGGTCTCCCCACTCAAGGGTCCGAGCGACCAAGTGAGCGCACCCTTTTTTATACACTAAGGTACGTGCCAACGAGTTATGGTGTGCGACTGACTGTCAAATGGATTTCCCGTTGTAGATTCCCCAGAGGGAGGGTGGAGCGAACTCTCTTAAATACCCAAGCCTCTTAGGCTCTTATCGCTTAGTGTCAGGAATAAACAACGAGTCCTCCAAATTAGTCCATCATAGTAGGCTACGAGTAGATGATTATCTAGGTGCCTTCACAGCTTTTCCTTATAGAAAGGTAGTGAGTGAAGGAAGACACCAAACCATTATCTAGCCTTAAAAGTGCCTTCGATTAAACCCCTTTCAACCCACTATAAGAACGTTTAACTTAAAGAACAAATCATAATATTACAAGACATTATTTCATGGACGATTCTCTATCCCTAGTGGAGTCGCCAAACTGTGGGACATGGAAACTGGGCGACACATGCTGTTCCGGGATCGCAGCCCAGTTGGGAGTACGGAGTAGCCCGTGGGGGACTAAACCGGAGAATAATTGAGTCGCCACCCGGTGTGAACTGGGATAATGATTTAAGGCCGCACTCACCCCTCGCAATGGAAGACCTCAAACCGTTGGGTTCGGAATGGTCCCTTACTTATGCCACTTGTAATAAAATGATTTGTGCAATAATTTAATCGAGTCTAGCAACATATATTCCTAAGGGTATTCTATTTCTAAGTTCGCACGCATAAATCAAAAGTTCATCTAAGTTCACATGTAACACATTTTCATATTTGCATACAACCTATTTGCATATAATCTATGTCCAAATTTGCATACAACCTATTTGCGTACAATCTATGTCCAAATTTGCATGCAACCTAATTCCATATAATCTATGTCCGAATTTGCATGCATAAAGATAAATTGAAATACGGCAAGCATACAATGTCATAAGCACATTACATTTGATCATAGGCATGCCAGTAGATAATAATTGTACAATCACGCATGAAAGCAAATCGAAATAACGGTAAGCATATAACTTCATGAACATGTTGAATGGATGAATGCATAAGCATAAGTAGATAACTATCGTGTAAACATGCATCATGGAAACGAACATGTGATCTTATGAACACAATAAATGAATAACTGCGAGAACATGAACAATCAAAAAGGTAAATGACAAAATGAGTAACCATGCATGAGATGTGATGGAAGAGGGCCTGTTTACCGTGGGCGTTCGTGCGGCGTTTGTAGCCGCGTTCGAATGGTAAACAGAAGGTTCGCGTTCGAGTAGCGTTGGTAAACGCGTTCAAACGAACTAAGACAGAAAACATGCGTTCGTGCGGCGTTCTGAAACGCGTTCGAACGGGGTTACAGCAGTGACCTCCAAAATACAGTAAACAACATGACACATACGTAAAACATCGTGGTAAAGGATTTTAACCTCTCAACATTGAGGACCTTTAATCCAACTTACTAAGCCCATGCGCTAATAACATAATGCATATAAAAAATAAAGACAACAATATCGGACTTTGTATACCCGATTGAACACATCTTACATTCAACCGAATATACGTCATCCTTCACGGCGAAACATCGTGGTAAAGGATTTTAACCCCTCGAAATGGAGGACCTTTAATCGAACTTACCAAGCCCATGCGCTAATAACATAATGCATATAAAAATAAAGACAACAATATCGGACTTCGTATACTCGACTAAAAACATCTTACATTCAACCGTATATACATCATCCGGCGCGGCAAAGCATCATGGTAAAGGATCTTAACCCCTCGACCTGGAGGACCTTTAATCCAACTTACCAAGCCCATGTGCTTCATCTCATCATTACACAAACAAATAACATGCAGAAATTAAATAACAGATAATAAACAAACACGACAATATAAATCGAAATATGTGCCGTTTGCTCAAGTGGTACGTGGAGTTGTATCCTAAGTACATACCGTACTACCATCCATTCGGATTCGGCTACGAAATTTACGTCTGGGTTTCCATCCTATATACCACAAGAGACGACACATTTTCCATTTATTCAAAGCCACAACATGCATCCACAAACGACTCTCATACGAAATAAATAACTAAAACAATTAAAAGATGAATAAAAATAAATACGAAAAGTGCCCTCACGTCTAACCTTTTATGTTGGCTCTCGGACGTACGTTACACGGTGGTCGAAAGGGCTAAAACTCCGCAACTTTTCTGGTTCACTGGTCCATATTTTTCATCGCTGTTTTGCTGCTCAAGCTACTATTTTCACTCCGTTTTGCTACTATTTTGCTGTTGTTTTAATGCTATTTTAGTGGGGTTGGGGCTGCTGTTTCGGGTGTAGTTTTAGGCAGTTTTTGGGTGCCTTTTTTGTTACTGTTTTGGTCAGTTATTGAGGGACTGTTTCAGGCTATTTTCACGGTAATATAAGAGGTTTCTGAGGGCTGTTTGCGTGGGGACTTTAGGGTTTTTGTGGCTTTTGTCGGTTAGTGGGTGTGTTGTTTACGTGTTGTGTGTTTTGTAGTTAGTGGATTGCTGTGTGTGATCGAATGAGAGGGTGAGGGCAAGGAGGAAGGTGGCGTGTGCTGATGAGCGTGAAGGGTTGCTACGTGAATTGGCTGAGTGGAGTTTGGCTGTGGGTACGTGAGAGAATTGCCGAGAGAGAGATGAGAGTGTCTTTTAGGGTTTTTTTGTGGGTTGCCGTGAATAGTCTCGGAGAGAGCAAGGACTGGTTTTGGGTTTCTTTTATAGACAAAGGCTAGGGCTTCTCCTTGTTTGAAAATGAAGGAAACCAATTAGTGTCTTACAAGGAAAGTCTAATATTTGATTGGGGGACATGTCTTGGCTAGATTAGGAATATGATATATTTAATTTGTTTTGTTTAGGCATGAGATTATTTTAATTTGGTATATGATTTTTAGATTTTATTTAATTCCCCATGTGTTAAATATGCATTTTATTAAATTGGATGTGTTTTATGGGCTTTAGTGGGCTAATTGGGCTTGGGTGTGAGGCTAGCAGTAAAACCAGAAATACCGACACCGTTCGAACGCCGATTCGAACGCTACACGAATGCCCGCAATCTGCTTGACATTCGTGATGGTTTCTAATTAGGTCCCAAGATTTATCAAATCAAGCAAGAAATTCGCATGAATACACAAAGGAGTAAGGCGGAATACATACTCACATTGAACGGTTTGAGGTGCGAAGAACAAAACCATTTCTTCCTTCCTGTTGAAGCTCGGCAGTGAGCTCCTTTGGGCAGTGGGCTGCACGGCATGGACTGGTTTGGTACCTCCAAGATTCGGCCATGGGAGACCTCAATTGAAGCTCCAAGCTTCAAGCTCCAAAAATGGATTCCATGCTCAAGAAATCGTTTCCCTATCACCTTTGTATAACCCAAGGTGTGCTAGCACTAAGTCTTCTTCCTTGCTTCTCCCTTTAATTCGGTAACAACCAGAAAATTTTGGGAAGAAAACGGTTCCAAACCGTGAAGAAGAATGAGGGAAAAAGAGGGAGAAGAGAGAACGTAAAGTTGAAGAGAGAGAGAAGGAAAATGTTTTACTTATATATTTATTTTTATTTTCCAAAAACAAAAACAAATACAAAAAGCATTTTCCATTTACCAAAAATCAAAAAGCAAAAGTCAAAAAGCAAAAAGCAAAAGTCAAAAAGCAAATGCCTTTAATGCTTTTCAACTACCACATCAATCAATCAAATCAATCAATCAAATTGTCACATCACTCAAAGTGACATGTGATTTGACGCTTGATGTGACTAGCAATTTGACGCTTGATTTGACTTGCGTGCCGCACTCGAATTCGAAATGCCAATGCGCTCGCAAATAATCCAGGGCTCGGGTTCGCTAATTCTAAATTAACGAATTTTCCGTTGCATCGTAATTAAATGATTACGCCTAGCGAAATTACTATTCACGTCGCTAACGAATTAATTCTAAATTAATTCGTTCACCCGAATTAAAATCTAATTTTAATTCCGCATAGAAATCCAATCTCGCATAATATATCGAATATATTATTTTATCGATTAATTCTGAATTAATCATTCTCTCTTTAATTAATATTTTATCCCAGATAAAATATCTCTGTAATTAATCCCAGATTAATTTTCTCTCTCTTCTAATTAATCCCAGATTAATAAAGTGCGAGTCATACATTATCGGTGAATCTTTGGGAAGCGACCCATGAGATCCCCGGATATGTTGGCAGTAAATACGATCGTCGGACTATCCGAACACGTAAGTACCTCGTACTACGTTTGTACCGATTTACAAGACAAGGTTGGCTTCTAGCAAAGCGCCATGCCTACCCAATTCTCCAGAAATATCCTTATAGGAATATGTGATCTATATCAAGCGTAGTATACCGAAGTATTGCGTATTTCTGTCCAGTATCGGATGATCACGTGCTAGGCCTGGGGCTGGAATTATGTCTGCCCTGTACGAAACACATATCGGATGTCTGGTAACTAGTCTCTATAATCGGATATTCATGACCTTGTCATAATATCCCGATAGCTCGAGCATTTAAGAGAACAAGTTCCGTATTCTACGTGACCATCATCTCCATATGACTAGAGTGACACTTCCGTCTTGACATCACACCCAACACACTACGATTCCCAATATACCCAGTATCGGCGTACACATTAGCGGTGCAAGTCTCAGGTTAAGACCAAATACACCTACCCTGATTGCAGATTCCCATAGACACATAGTCATACTACCAATGGGATTTCGCGGGGGGTCTATCCAGAGCGAAGCTGTTTCCCGTACCATCGGTAAAACACAACCTCCTATTACACTTGCATGAGTATCTTATACCCAAATATATGATAACTATGCCGTTGTGCCCTCACAAACGCGCACAAGTGTAATACTAGTCTTTTACATATTTATCGATGTCCAATCTCGATAAAACTCTGACTAGGGATATTTAATGATTTATCCTACGCGGACTGATACTGTCTCATATCGTTCTCCGTCCAGGAAAAAATCATAGGGACCTTTCATCATTTATATATCTAGGTGATCTAATCACAAATGATAAGAGTGCAATCTCCTTTGTCACATAGTTAATTTGTACAATAACACAATGATCTGTACAAATAGTGACGTTATGGGTCATAATTGTCCAACAATCTCCCACTTGGCCTATAGCCAGTCACTCGAGTCTTTGACACCCGAACTATGTACGGTTGGTTCAAACTACTGAGAAAAGCTTTTCGTCAGCGGATTTTCATGATTATCGTCTGATGAGATTTATTCGATCATCACATCGCCACGATGTATGATCCGAACGGATCAGATGAATATCGAAGTATTTATCTGGATCTTTGATGAGACCATTAATTCTTTAGCCTGTGCTGACGCCTAGCTCAGCTGCTAACAAAACTATATCTAATCTAATTAGATTTGTTATTGACCCAGATGGCTTCTATTGCTGCCTCAGCTGCTGCAATTAACCCGCATTTGTTGTTTATTCAGTAACAGTATCTTGCTTGGAAGATTTCCAGCTCACTGTACCGTTATTCAAACTGTATAGTACCGTTTGCGACTTTTAGTCGTCTTTATCGGTTATTGGAAACTTGCTACAGTGACCCCAGTCACTTCAAGTTCTCATTCTCTATAGACTAAGATAGCATCCTTAGTTCTCTAAGATACTAATGGATGTTCTTAACATCAATCCAGTGACTCACTCGGATTGGCCTGTTTGTGAATCCATATGCTCAAAGCGTATGAGACACCAGGTCTTGTACATTTTTCAATGTACGGTTTCACGAAGAGTATTTCGAAAGCCAAGCTTTCGCCGATAGTTATTTTATGGGAATATCATTTCCAATAAATGACATATTATCATTATTTTATAGGACAGCCACTGTCAGTGCGCTCCCACTAACCCTCTTATTTACACAAGAATCGTTTTCGTTTTGAATTAAATCATAAATCATTATGATTACATCAAAACAATAATTCCAAGAACCTAATGCTTGCTTCAATCCAATCATGGATCGAATAACAAGCATTATCCAAATGGATTTACCGTGGCAACAGGTAAAAGGTTGAATCGTAATCAACACAATATTGATAACGATACCTTTCCGCAAAAAGCCTAGCTTTATTCGTTGGTATGTTGCCATCCATGTATGTCTTCCTTGAAGACTTACATAGTACCAATAGGCACAATGCCTTGTGGTACATTAACTAGTATCCAAACTGGTTGATATACATGGAATCCATTTCGGATTATATGGCACTTTGCCATAATTAGGGAGATGATACCTTGTATCACTTCCTCATTCGTAGTCAATTGGTATTCCTCAATAAGATAGACATTTTTATGAGGTGAGATCAGAAACCCATACCCCAGGTTGTTTTCTGACTCTATCTGACCTACGCGGTTCTTGTGTATTCGAAGATTAATGGTATAGTTTCATCCTTGATGAACTATTTATGTTCCATTAAGATTCGGTGCCTTGAACAGTATTCCTCTTAGGAAAACCGCATGGTGAGCAACAATCTAATTGTTCTCTTGTGAGATGTATAAGTACAATACTTATGTTATCCCTAGTATAACCTACATTTGGCACTAATCCAATTTGGGTTCTAGTTTGATATCATCTAAACGTATGCCTAGCATACCCAAATCTAACAGGAATGAGAAACTTAGTTTCTTTCATGTTCATATCTAATATGTTATCTGTCAAACAGATATTTATGGAACCTTATTTAAAATAAGTTATGCACTGTTAATGCTCATCCGTTGATGGGAAATGGTAGCTCAGAGCGACTCGTGATTAACCTTATCATGTCTAACAAAATCCGATTAATCTTGTTCAGACACACCGTCAAACTGACGTGTTCCGGGAGGAGTCCTCATTGTAAGAGTACTATACTCTTTCAAGTATACAAGAAACTTATTGCTTAAGTATTTTCCATTACGGTCATACCGTGACGGTTTAATACTTTAGCCGATCTATTTGTCTATTTCGTGTTGAAACTGTGAAAGTTTCCGATTTGTGTTTCAAAAGAAACACATAACCATAACGCGATACCACATCCGTAAAGGTCACAAAATATTCATATCCACATCTAGTCTAGCTAGACATGGGCCCACTTGCTTCATTATGAAGTAGGGCTAACAGGTGGTGGCAGTTACACCTTTACCAAGTAAATAGTGTTTTAGGCACTTTGCCCAATAAACTAGATTCGTAGACTTTATTTGATTGGAATCAAATTAGTCCTAGTACCCACTATTCGAAAGTGTGGATATACGATTCTTGTTTAATAGTGTCCCTGACAACTATGCCACATTTAAGTTTCTTAATTGATCAAATCATTTTGAGCTATTTATTTGTCTTATTATTTGAGATATTATTTATATTCAAAATATAAATTATGTTATTCACATCTAATGTGTTTATCTCAATATCATCTTTATATAATAAAACACTTTAGTGTTCTAGAATATAAAGGTACACCCGCAACGGGTTATACGCGATATAGAGATAATGTTTCTAGTCAAACTAGTTACATTATAACAGTTTCCTAATTTAAGTACATACCCGAAGGTAGTTCCTAAATTCAGGTATCTACGGTTAAAACAGCGAATTTCATCCCATTTCAAATTCACAGATAAATCTCAATTGATGTCATTATCCTGCTCATAGCAGATTCTGAACATCAATACATATATTTTATGTACCACACTAAGTATTTAAAATCCAATTTCAATACTAGTTGTGAACATAATTATGACAATCATTTTTGAAGTCAGAGCCTTGCTCGTCTTCAATTCCTTCATGTCTGCTTTGTCCAAACAGCAGTCACGCTTCTGCGATCCCGTTTGCCACATTTAGGCAGACATTTTAGGATATGTCATTTATCTTCCAAAAAGATTATAATGATTTTGCCTTTGCCTTTTTCCATATTCCGGTCGTCTTTGGCCAAGCCTCGGGTTTCTAGAATATCGAAGTAAGGTGTGCCTTGCGCTACTTGTCTAATTGCAAACTTTGACTTTATCTCCTTGAGATTAGTCATTAATTCTCCAAGAATTATTCATTGCAATTTTTAGTATTTCATAAGATCTAAAATAGATCCATGAAAGTCCTTCAATTTCATTATTATACTTTAAGGATCTAATCCTTAGTTCTGATTCAGAAATTAAGGAGTCTACCGCGACAAGCTTAATGGATTAAGCACTTAAGTTATCATTACATGAATATTCCAAATATCATGTTCCACTTATTTGCTTAACTCCAGGCTTATGCATAATACGTTATTTTATCAAATAAACTAACTTATTATTTTTCCAGGACCTTCCTGAAATTATTCCCAATTTGAAAATTAAACCATTTAAACACATTTTCCCCAGGATTATGTTTTAAATGTCAATCTTTCAATTATATCTTGATTCTAATAGTCCAACTATTTAATCAACGATTTGTGGTACCTTTTATTATAATGATTATAATAGTCCAACTATATAATCAAATATAATTTAAATTAATTAACCTCAATTACATTGATTACTATAATCAAATTATAAAATCAACTGTAAATTGAAATTAATTAATTCAAATATATTGATTAATATAATCCAATTATATATAATCAACTATAATACAGTCCAACTGTTTATTAAAATAACAATTTAAATATTAGTCCAACTAACATTTAATTTAACGACGAAATAATTTGTGATTGAGCGCGTATGGCAAGTAATTAAACGAATATTGCAAATTCAATTATTGCCTCCCACTATTTTTCGGCGAGCCTCTAACCCTCTGTCGAGTACTCGGGAAACCGTGTTACCTAGTGGGCTAGGATCCCGTTAAATATCACACAATCTTGACTTTGGCCAACAAATTGTATGATAATTAACTAGGTAGATCTCTAAGATCAATTAGATCCAATCCAATTCCTAGATCCGGTAGGAGGACGTCCAAGTCCGAAAGATATATCTTATATATGCCAATACATCCAATGTATTACCTAACCTTTTTCCTCTGAATCAACTAAGCCTTGGCTTTGGCACAACAAACTTAGTGATCCCAGTCAAGCGCGACCCATTGACCATGGAAAGCTTCGTAATCAATGTCGATGGACAAGAAGTGGTCTTGACTTTGGCCAACAAACCACAACTTGGACAAAACATTGATATGGAACAAAGCCTTCGTGATTCAAACACATCTTCGACAGACAAAGGCCTTGACTTTGGCCAACAAACCAATGCCGTCTAAGATCTTGAGTGAGAATCACTCAATGGAAGGAAAGACGCTTAATATTGAGCGAGGGTTTTTCGCGTGCAAACTGGCAACCAATTTATTATCTTTGTTAAGGTCTCATCATCATACACCCTTAAACATGCATTCTAAATACATAATAAAGCGCATATGTAAAATAATAATGATATACAGATGGATACTTTATATTGATCCTAGATCAAATCTCTCATTTTCTCTCTCCAAAGCTAGCACATGTATTTACTTCTACCCGTTACACTACACTTCTAAAGAAACCTCATTTACATTGAGGGGAATAGGTGAGAAGAGAATACAAAGAGTATAGAGGTGATAAGGCTGGACACGCGGGTCCAATTAATAAATCAAATTTATTACACAATTTCTAAAATTGACCACCCATCTAAGATCCATCCGATATACATTATTCATGCATCACAACCATGTATGCATACACGCATGTTATCAATCAATCTAATCCAATTAATTAATCTGATAATTAGTGATCATCCAATGTTCAAACAACGATTTGATTTTTGCTCGAGTCAAACTCGTTTTGCGAATAAGTACTCAAAGTACGAATTCTTGAATTAAATTAAACTACAAAATTAAATCCAATTCAATTTGTATTTAATTCTAATTCACTATTTAATTCCAAAGTAAATATTACACTTTTATTAACGAACCTTTACGACTTAAATTCCAAATTTAATCGCAACGGGTCTCTAAGCCCGATTATCACTAATGTTTATTTAATTAAAGTCCAATGGGCTTTTAATTAATTTCTTCAAGGCGTGGACTTTTGGTCAACTCGGGTCAAACCGATAACCAAGGTCCAATCCGGGATTTACCCCATAAGCCTTTAAATTAATTTTGGCCCATTAGGCCCAATTAAATAATTAAGCTCCATTAATTCATAATTGGACTTTATGGATGCGGTTTTGGGCCCAATTGGATCCAACCAAATTCGCATAAACCTAACTTGGTACAACCAAGCCCAAAAGCCCAATTTCAACCTATAAGGCCCAATTTCCAAAAACAAGCCCAATTAATTAACTTATAAAATTCCAAATTCCATAATTAATTAAACTAAGTGTAATCCATAATTAACCACCCAATTAATATTTCTAAAACATCAATTAGCATAATTAATCATGCACTTTAACAACAAATAGTGTCCAACATAATTTATCAAAATCAAACCCATTTTACATGCTACTTTATTCTCGGCAATTAGGGGTTTTTCATTCCGATTTGGTTTCAATCCAATTGAATCCATAATCATTATTTCCCAAATCAATTCAACTCATCCAATGAATCAAAATCAAAAAACATAATGAATTTCAGGTTACTTGAATTCGGCCAAGCCTACTTTAATTTGGGGAAAATTGTTCCAAATCAAAATTCAATCCAATTGAACTTCAAATTAACATTACCCACTTGTTTTAAGTCATCCAATGATCAAAAAACAAAAAATCACCAAGAAATTACGGTTCTTCAATTTCGGACATGCCTCCAATTTTGGGGAAAACTTAATCCAATCAAATTTCATGAAATTGAACATACACAACTTCAATTAATCAACATATAAGCATACTTAATCAATCAATTTAACCAAATCATGCTTCAATTGATTTTACCCAATTTCAAACACTAAATTTTTCATGCTTGATCAAAGCTCATAGATACCATTGTTGGTTTCTAATTAGGTCCCAAGATTCATCAAATCAAGCAAGAAATTCGCATGAATACACAAATGAGTAAGGCGGAATTCATACTCACATTGAACGGTTTGAGATACGAAGAACAAAACCATTTCTTCATTCCTATTGAAGCTCGGCAGTGAGCTCCTTTGGGCAGTGGGCTGCACGGCATGGACTGGTTTGGTACCTCCAAGATTCGGCCATGGGAGACCTCCATTGAAGCTCCAAGCTTCAAGCTCCAAAAATGGATTCCATGCTCAAGAAATCGTTTCCCTATCACCTTTGTATAACCCAAGGTGTGCTAGCACTAAGTCTTCTTCCTTGCTTCTCCCTTTAATTCGGTAACAACCAGAAAATTTTGGGAAGAAAACGGTTCCAAACCGTGAAGAAGAATGAGGGAAAAAGAGGGAGAAGAGAGAACGTAAAGTTGAGGAGAGAGAGAAGGAAAATGTTTTACTTATATATTTATTTTTATTTTCCAAAAACAAAAACAAATACAAAAAGCATTTTCCATTTACCAAAAATGAAAAAGAAAAAGTCAAAAAGCAAAAGGCAAAAGTCAAAAAGCAAAAGTCAAAAAGCAAATGCCTTTAATGCTTTTCAACTACCACATCAATCACTCAAATCAATCAATCAAATTGTCACATCACTCAAAGTGACATGTGATTTGACGCTTGATGTGACTAGCAATTTGACGCTTGATTTGACTTGCGTGCCGCACTCGAATTCGAAATGCGAATGCGCTCGCAAATAATCCCGGACTCGGGTTCGCTAATTCTAAATTAACGAATTTTCTGTTGCGTCGTAATTAAATGATTACGCCTAGCGAAATCACTATTCATGACACTAACGAATTAATTCTAAATTAATTCGTTCGCCCGAATTAAAATCTAATTTTAATTCCGCATCGAAATCCAATCTCGCATAATATATCGAATATATTATTTTATCGATTAATTCCGAATTAATCATTCTCTCTTTAATTAATATTTTATCCCAGATAAAATATCTCTGTAATTAATCCGAGATTAATTTTCTCTCTCTTCTAATTAATCCCAAATTAATAAAGTGCGAGTCATACATCATCGGTGAATCTTCGGGAAGCGACCCATGAGATCCCCGGATATGTTGGCAGTAAATACAGTCGTCGGACTATCCGAACACGTAAGTACCTCGTACTACGTTTGTACCGATTTACAAGACAAGGTTGGCTTCTAGCAAAGCGCCATGCCTACCCAATTCTCCAGAAATATCCGTATAGGAATATGTGATCTATATCAAGCGTAGTATACCGAAGTATTGCGTATTTCTGTCCAGTATCGGATGATCACGTGCTAGGCCTGGGGCTGGAATTGTGTCTGCCCTGTACGAAACACATATCGGATGTCTGGTAACTAGTCTCTATAATCGGATATTCATGACCTTGTCATAATATCCCGATAGCTCGAGCATTTAAGAGAACAAGTTCCGTATCCTACGTGACCATCATCTCCATATGACTAGAGTGACACTTCCGTCTTGACATCACACCCAACATACTACGATTCCCAATATACCCAGTATCGGCGTACACAGAACCTGTTAAAGCCATGGATGACCTCAACTAAAGTATATTGATTGTCGTAAGCATTAGCGATGCAAGTCTCAGGTTAAGACCAAATACACATACCCTGATTGCAGACTCCCATAGACACATAGTCATACTACCAATGGGATTCCGCGGGGGGTCTATCCAGAGCGAAGCTGTTTCCCGTACCATCGGTAAAACACAACCTCCTATTACACTTGCATGAGTATCTTATACCCAAATATATGAGAACTATGCCGTTGTGCCCTCACAAACGCGCACAAGTGTAATACTAGTCTTTTACGTATTTATCGATGTCCAATCTCGATAAAACTCTTACTAGGGATATTTAATGATTTATCCTACGCGGACTGATATTGTCTCATATCATTCTCCGTCCAGGAACAAATCATAGAGACCTCTCATCATTTATATATCTAGGTGATCTAATCACAAATGATAAGAGTGCAATCTCCTTTGTCACATAATTAATTTGTACAACAACACCATTATCTGTACAAATAGTGACGCTATGGGTCATAATTGTCCAACAGTTCGAACGTGGTTGCGAACGCATCACGAACGAAAACAATGAACGTATGTTTCCCGCGTCTTCCTCAACTTAAAAGGTAGTGTCTCCAAATGAGACTCATCATAGGGAATTACATGCAAAAATGCAGTGACTACAGCGCACAAGTGCAATACTAGTCTATTCCACATTATCGATGTCCAATCTCGATAATACTACGACTATGGATGTTTTAATGATTAAACCTTAGTGGATTAATACTGTCTCATGTCTTATTAATCCGGAACTAATCATATGGACTTTTATCATTTATATATCCCGGTAATCCAATTACAAATAATAAAAGAGCAATTTCCTTTGTCACATAGTTAATTTGTACAACAACACCATGTTCTGTACAAATAGTGATGCTATGGGTCATAATTGTCCAACAATCTCCCACTTGGCCTATAGCCAATCACTCAAGTGTCCTACACCTGAACTATGTACAGTTCGCTCAAACTTCTGCTGAGAAAATGTTTTCGTCAGTGGATTTACAAATTTATCATCTTATGCGATTTATTCGATCATCACATCGCCACGATGTATGATCCGAACAAATCAGATGAATAGTTGAAGTATATACTTGGATCGTTGATGAGACCATTAATTCTTTAGCCTGTGTTGTAGCCTAGCTTAGCTGCTAACAGAACTACTCCTAATCCAATTATGATTATATAGATCCAAAGTGCTTTGATTGTTGCCTCAGCTGCATCAATATTCCACTTTTATTGTTTATTCGGCAACAGTATCTTCCTTGGAAGATTTCCAGCTCACTGTTCCGTCATTCAAACTATATAGTACCCTTATTACGACTTATAGTCATTTTTTGTCGGTTAGGAAACTTGCAACGGTGAACCCAGTCACTTCAAGTTCTCCTTCTCCATCGTTTAAGAAAGCATCCTTAGTTTATCTAAGATACTTAAGGATGTTCTTAACGTCAATCTAGTGACTATCACTTGGATTGGCCTGATTATGACTCCATATGCTCAAAGCATATGAGACACCTGGTCGCGTACATTTATTTCAATGTACGAGTGCTCAGAGAGTGTCAACAACTTTTAGATCTATCCCAGTAGATCCTTATTCCTAGAATAAAGGTTGTCTCTCCCAAGTATTCTATGGAGAATTTTTATGAAAGCCAAGCTTTCACCGATTGTATTATGGGAATGTCATTTCCAAGAAATGATATATCATCATTATGTAGGACAGTCATTGTCAGTGCGCTCCCACTAACCTCCTTATATACACAAGAATCATATTCGTTTTGAATTAAATCATACACCATTATGATTACATCAAAACGATAGTTCCAAGAACGCAATGTTTGCTTCAATCCGTAAATGGATCGATTTAACTTGCAAACCTTGTTTGCATGTTTTGGTATGACAAAACCGTCAGGATGTTGTAAACATCCTCCAAAAGGTTTCCGATTAAGGAAAGCGATTTTGACGTTCAGCTGCCAAATTTCATAAATGAAACATGCAGCATTAACAAACATTATCCAAATGGATTTAACCATGGCAACAGGTAAAAGGTTTCGTCGTAATCGACACAATGTTGATAACGATACATTTTCGCTACAAGCCTAGCTTTGTACGTTTGTATGTTTCCATCCATGTTTGTATTCCTTGAAGACTTATATAGTACCATTAGGCACAATGCCTTCTGGTACAGCAACCAGTGTCCAAACTTGGTTGGTATACATGGAATCCATTTCGGATTTCATGACACTTTGCCATAATAGGGAGTCGATACTTTGTATCACTTCCTCATATGTAGCCAGTTCGTATTCCTCAATAAGATTGACATTTTTACGAGGTGAGATCAGAAACCCATACCTCCCAGGTTGTTTTCTGACTCTCTTCAACTTACGCAGTTCTTGTGTATTCAAAGATTATTGGTATAGTTTCATCCCTGATGAACTATTTGTGTTCCGTTAAGGAATCGGTGCCTGGAATAGTATTACTATGATTTTCATCAAGTTTTACTTTCCTCCCACTTACCACTGCATATAGGTATTCCTCTTAGGAAAACCGCATGGCGAGTAACAATTACATTGTTCTCTTGTGAGTTGTATAAGTACTATACTTTGGTTACCCTAGGATAACCTACAAATTAGGCACTTATCCGATTTGGGTTCTAGTTTGGTATCATCCAAACATATGCCTAGCATTCCCAAATCTTCAGGAATGAGAAAACCCGGTTTCTTTCCTGTTCATATCTAATATGAAGTCTGTCAAACAGATTTTCATGGAACCTTATTCAAAATAAGTTTTGCACTGTTTAATGCGTATCCCTAGAAGGAAAATGGTAGCTCAGAGCGACTCATGATTAACCTTATCATGTCCAACAAAATTCGGTTTCTCCGTTCGGACACACCGCTTAAATTGAGGTGTTCCTGGAGGAGTCCATATTGAAAGAATACTATACTCTTTCAAATAATTGAAAAACTTATTGCTTAAGTATTTTCCACTACTGTCTAACTGTGACGGTTTAATACTTTAGCCGATCTATTTTTATAATTCGTGTCGAAACTCTTTGAATTTATCAAAAGTTTCCGATTCGTGTTTCAAAAGAAACACATAACCATAACACGATGCCACATCCGTAAAGGTTATGAAGTGTTCATAACCACCTCTAGCCTAGCTAGATATGGGCCCACTTACGTCACTATGAACGAGGGCTAACAGATTGATTGCACTTTTACTTTTACCAAGTAAAATGTGTTTTAGGCATTTTGCCTAATAAACTAGATTCGTAGACATCATTTGAATAGAATCAAATCTGTCCTAGTACCCACTCTTCGAAAGTGTGGATATACGAGTCTTGTTAATGTGTCTCAGACAACAATACCACAAATAAGTCTCAACTGATTAATTCAGTTTGAGCTATTTGTTTGTCATGTTATACGTTTGAGATTCATTTATATTCAAAATATAAATACTGTTATTCACATTTAATGTGTTTATCTCAATATCATCTTTATAAAATGAAACACTTTAGTGTTCTAGAATATAAAGGTATATCAGCAACGGATTATACTCTGATATAGAGATAATGTTTCTAGTCAAACTATGTACATTATAACAGTTTCCTAATTTAAGTACACGCCCAAATGGTAGTTCCTAAACTTAGGTTTCTTCAGTTAAAATAGCGACTCTCGTCCTGTTTCCGACTCGCAGGTCAATCTCGACTGAAGTCAGTATCCTGCTCATCAGCAGATTCTGCACATCAGTACATATCTTATGTACCACATCTAGTATCAAAAATCCAATTTTGAAACTAATAACGAACATGTTTATGACAAACATACTTCAAGTCGGAGCCTTCCCCCGCCCTTACTTCCTTCATGTCTGCCTAGTCCATACGGCAGTCACGCATCCAGTGACCCCGTTTGCCACAATTTAGGCAGATATTTTGGGATATATCATTTGTCTTCCCAGAAGAATGTAATGATTTTGCCTTTGCCCCTTTTAGAAGCTATGGCTCTGTCTCCTAGAGCATAGCCATTAACTCTCCAAGATTTTACTCTTGGTTCATAATAAACCTGCCCCAGCTTTCGGGTATAGACTATAAGATCAAATTCTTGGTAGTCTCGGCCACGTAGGTAATGCCCAATTAACCTAGCTGATCGATGTCAGCAATCATCTGCGACACCTAGTGCTCGACAGATGTACCCTATGACATACACGAGCGTAAGAGCTTCTTTTAGCAATTTATACTTCTAAGAATAAATCTATGGAGATCTTTAATTTCATCATCATGGTATAAGGATCTAATCCTTAATTTTGACGACGGAATTAAAGAGTCATTGCATTAAGCATAAAGGATTGAGCACTAAAGTTATCATCACATGAATCTTCCAAAGATCATGTTCTACTATTTGCTCAACTCTGGGCTTAGGCCCAAGAGATTGCTCTATCAAATAGAGTAACTTCTCAGTTCCCAGGACTATCCTGAGGTATTATTCTCAATTTGAAAATTAAAGCCGCTTAAAGACATTTTCACCCAGGATTATGTTTTAAACGCTAATCTTTCAGTTATCTTGATTGCTATAGTCCAACTATCCAATCAACGATTTCAGGTACTATTGATTATAATGATTACTATAGTATAACTATATAATCAACTATAACTTAATTGGTTAAATTCAAATATATTGATTACTATAATCCAATTATATAATCAACTATAATTTGAAGTAGTTTGAATATAGTCCAACTGTTTAATTTAAAACAACGATATTAGTCCAACTAATATATATATGAGTAATGACGAAAAATTAAATGAGCGTGTATTGGCAAGTATCTAAACGAAATTACAAATTTAATACTTGTCTCCCACTATTTTTCGGCGAGCCTCTAACCCTCTATTAAGTACTCAGGAAACCTTATTTCCTAGTGGGCTAGGATCCCGTTAAATAACACACAACCTTGACTTTGGCCAACAAGCTGTATGATATTTAACTAGGTAGATCTCTAAGATCAATTGGATCTCATCCAATTCCTAGATCCAGTAGGTGGACATCCAAGTCCGAAATATATATCTAATATATGCCAATATATCCAATATATTCCCTAACCTTTTTCCTTTGAATCAACTAAGTCTTGGCTCTGGCACAACAAACTTAATGATTCCAGTTAAGCGGGACCCATTGACCTTGGAAAGCTTCGTAATCGATGTCGATGGACAAGAAGTGATCTTGACTTTGGCCAACAAATCACAACTTGGACAAGACATGCGATATGGAACAAAGCCTTCATGATTCAAACACATCCGCGATAGACAAATGTCTTAACTTTGGCCAACAAACCAGTGCCAATCTTGGATCTTGAGAATGAATCATTCAATGGAAGGAAAAACGCTTAATATTTGTTGAAGGTTTTTCGCACAATTGGTAACCAATTAATTATCTTTGATTAGGTCTCATCATACACCATTAAGCATGCATTCTAAAAGCATAATAAGGCGCGATAAATAAATTAATAATGATATGAGGATGGATATTTAAAACAACTTGTTCCTAGAACAAATCTCTCCATTTCCTCTTTCCCACTAGCACAAATCTTACTTCTACCCAATTACATAACACTTCTAAAGAAACCTCATTTACATTGAGGGGAATAGGTGAGAAGAGAAATACAAAGAGTCAAGAGGTAATAGGCTGGACACGCAGGTCCAATTTAATAAATTCTAAATTTATTACAATAATTTCCAAAATTGCCCTCACCCATCTAATATCCATCTGATATACATTATTCATACATCACATCCATGTATTCACACAAAGCATGTTATCAATCAATCTAATCCATTTAATTAATCTGAAATTAATGACCATCCAATGTTCAAACAACGATTTGATTTGCGCGTGTCCAACTCGTTTTAAGAATAAGTACTCGAAGTACGAATTCTTGAATTATATCAAACTACAATATTAAATCCAATTTAATTTGTATTCAATACTAATTCCTTATTTAATTCTAAATTAAATAATTACACTTTATTAATGAGCCTTTGCGAATTAGATTCTAAATCTAATCATTACGGGTCTCAAAGCCCAATTAACATCCAATGTCTATTTAATTAAAGTCCAATGGGCTTTCAATTAATTTATAAGGCATGGACTTTGGCAACCAAAGCCCAATAAGGAATCACCATTTTCCAAAAATCAATTTAGGCCCATTAGGCCCAATTAAAATATTAAAGGTCCATTAAATCATATTTGGATTTTATGGAAATGGTTTTAGGTGTTGAGTTTCAATCAAGTCCCAAGGATCACAAACATGCATAAAAACGAGTTGAATACAACCAAGGAGTAAGGCGGAATACATACTCACATTGATGGGTTTGATGCTAGGAAGAACAAGTTGCGTTTTTGCCTCCCTTCCAAGCTCGGTTTTGGACTTCATTGAGCTGCTGTGATGCTCGGTTGGGGCTGTTTTGATGCCTTCTAAATTCGGCCATTGATGACTCCATGGAAGCTCAAAGCTTCAAGCTCCAAAAATAAATCCAAGCTCACAAATTCGTTTCCCTATCACCATAATATAACCCATGTGTGTGCTAGCACTACTCTTCTTCATTTGCTTCTCAAAATTTCGGTCAAACCAGAAATTTTTGGGAGAAGAAATCGGCTTTGAAACCGTGAAGAAAGAAGAGAAAAGAGAGGGAGATGAAGAGATGCGTAAAATGGTGAGAGAGAGAGAGAAAATGATTTTTAGTTTATATATTTATTTTATTTTCCAAAAACAAAAACAAATATATAAATCATTTTCATATATATATATCAAAAGTCAAAAAGTAAAAGTTTATTAATGCTTTTTCCAACAACCATATCACTTCTACTTTTTACTTTAAGTCACATCACATCACTTTAATAAAGTGACATGTTGTCAAGTCACATCACTCAAAGTGACAATTGATTTGACGCATGATGTGACTAACGATTTGACGCTTGATGTGACTTGCGTGCCGCGCTCGAATTCGAAATGCGAATGCGCTCGCAATCACTCTCGGGCTCGGGTTCGCTAATTCCAAATTAACGAATTTTCCGTCGCGTCGTAATTAAATGATTACGCCTAGCGAAATCACTATTCACGTCGTAACGAATTAATTCTAAATTAATTCGTTCGCCCGAATTAAAATCTAATTTTAATTCCGCGTCGAAATCCAATTTCTTATAATATATCGAATATATTATTTTATCGATTAATTCTAAATTAATCGTTCTCTCTATTTAATTAATATTTTATCTCAGATAAAATATCTCCGCAATTAATCCCAGATTAATTTTCTCTCTCTTCTAATTAATCCCAGATTAATTAAAGTGCGAGTTATACATCATCGGTGAATCTTCAGGAAGCGACCCATGAGATCTCCGGATATGTTGGCAGTAAATACGGTCGTCGGATTATCCGAACACGTAAGTACCTCGTGCTACGTTTATACCGATTTACAAGACAAGGTTGGCTTCTAGCAAAGCGCCATGTCTACCCAATTCTCCATAAATATTCTTACAGGAATATATAGATCTGTATCAAGCGTAGTATATCGTAGTATTGTGTATATCGGCCCAGTATCGGATAGTCACGTGCTAGGGCTGGGGCTGGATAAGTGTCTGCCCCGTCCGAAGCACATGTCGGATGTCTGGTAACTAGTCTCTATAATCGGATATTCATGACCTGGTCACAATATCCTGATTGGTTGCGCAACACTTAAGAGCACTAATACCATATCCTACGTGACATCATCTCCAATATGACTGAAGTGATACTTCCGTCTTGACATCACACCAATACACTACGACTCTCTGATAAACCCAGAAGTGGTGTACGCAGAACCGGTTAAAGCCCTGTACCACCAAGACCAAAGTCTATCGATTATCGTAAGTATTAGCGATGCAAGTCTCAGGTTAAGACTATACACACCTACCTTGATTTCGGCCTCCCATAGACACATAGTCATAATACCAATGGGATTCCGAGGGGTCTATCCAGAGCGAAGCTGTTTCCCGTACCATCGGTGAAACACGACCTCCTATCGCACTGGCATAAGTATCCAATACTTATATATATGAGAACTATGTCATTGTGCCCTCACAACGCACACAAGTGCAATACTAGCCTATTCCGCATTATCGACCTCCTGTCTCGATAATACTCCGGCTAGGGATATTTAATGATTAATCCTTCGTGGACTGATACTGTCTCATATCATCTCAATCCAGGAACTAATCATATGGACCTCTCTTCATTTATATATCTATGGTGATTTAATCACAAATGATGAGAGTGCAATTTCCTTGTCACATAGTTAATTTGTACAACAACACCGTGATCTGTACAAATAGTGACGCTATGGGTCATATTATCCAACAATCTCCCACTTGGCACATAGCCAGTCACTCGAGTGTCCCACACCCGAACTATGTACGGTTCGCTCAAATTGCTGAGGAAAGGTTTTCGTCAGTGGATTTGCGTGATTATCGTCTGACGCGATTTATTCGATCATCACATCGCCACGATGTATGATCCGAACGAATCAGATGAATAGTCGAAGTATTTATCTGGATCATTGATGAGACCTTTAATTCCTTAGCCTGTGCTGACGCCTAGCTCAGCTGCTAACAGAACTATATCTAATCTAATTAGATTTATTATCGATCCAAATGGCTTCTATTGCTGCCTCAGCTGCAGCAATAATCCGCATTTGTTGTTTATTCGGCAACAGTTATCTTGCTCGGAAGATTTCCAGCTCACTGTCCCAGTGTTTAAACTTTATAGTACCGCAGTATTTACCGGTTTTGAAACTTGCAACAGTGATCCTAGTCACTTCAAGTTCTCCTACTCCATAATTTAAGATAACATCTTTAGTTCTCTCAGATACTAACAGATGTTCTTAATCTTCAATCCAGTGACTATCACTTGGATTGACCCGATTGTGACTCCATATGCTCGAAGCGTATGAGACACCAACACAAGTACATTTTAAATGTACAATTTCCAGAGAGTGTTAACAACTTCAAATCTATCCATGTAGATCTTTATTCCTTGAATAAAGGTTGTTACTCCCTAGAATTCTACGGAGAATTTCTATGAAAGAATATCTATGAAAGCCAAGCTTTCACCAATTGATTTATGGGAATTTCATTGTCAGTGCCCTCCCACTAACCTTCTTATATACACAAGAATTATTTCGTTTTGAGTCAAATCATAAACCATTATGATTATTTCAAAACGTCAGTTCCAAGAACCTTATGCTTGTTTCAATCCAAACATGGATCGAATAACCCGCAAACCTTGTTTGTCGGTTATACAAAATCGTCAGGATGTTGTAAGCATCCTCTAAAAGGTTTCCTTTTCAGGAAAGCGATTTTGATCTGCAACTGACACATTTCATAAATGAAATATGCAGTTATCAACAAGCATCTTCAAAATGGATTTACCATGGCAACAGGTAAAAGGTTGAACCGTTATTAACACAATGTTGATAACGATACCTTTCCGTCAAAAGGCCCAGCTTTGTACGTTGGTATGTTGCCTTCCATGTATGTCTTCCTTGAAGACGTTTAATGTACCAATAGGCACAATGCCTTGTGGTACAACAACTAGTATCTAAAATAGTTGTTATACATGGAATCCATTTCGGACTCATGGCATTTTGCCATAATAGGGAGTCGATACCTCGTATCACTTCCTTGAAACGTAGTCGGTGGATGTACCTTCATAAGATTGACATCTTTATGAGGTTAGATCAGAAACCCATACCCTAGGTCGTTTTCTGACTCTATCCGATCTACTTAGTTCTTGTGTATTCGAAGATTAATGGTACAGATTCATCATTGATGAACTATTTGTGTTCCATTAAGGACTTCGTGCCTAGAACAGTATTACTTCGATTTTCATCGAGTATCACTATCCTCCCACTGACCACTGCATATCGGTATTCCTCTCAGGAAAAAACCGCATGGTGAGCAACAATCACATTGTTCTCATGTGAGATTTATAAGTACTATACTTATGGTTTCCCTTAGGATAACCTATATTGGCACTTATCCATTTGGGTCCTTAGTTTGGTATCATCCAAACGTTATGCCTGGCATACCCAAATTATCAGGAATGAGAAACCTCGTTTCTTCCATGTTCATATCCTATATGATATATGTCAAACAGATTTATATGGAACCTTATTCTAAATAAATTTTGCACTGTTAGTACATATCCTATTGAAGGAAACAGTAGCTCAGAGCGACTCGTGATTAGCCTTATCATGTCTAACATGATTCGGTTAATCCGTTCGGACAACACCGTCACTTTGACGTGTTCCGGGAGGAGTCCTCATATGAAAGAATACCGTACTCTTTCATGTATATAAGAAACTTATTGGTTAAGTATTTTCCATTACGGTCTTACCGTGACGGTATAATACTATACCGATCTGTTTGTCTATTTCGTGTCGAAACTCTAAAAGTTTCTGATTTGTGTTCTTCAAAAGAAACACATAACCATAACGAGATGCCACATCCGTTAAGGTCACGAAATATTCATGTTCACATCTAGCCTAGCTAGATATGGGCCCACTTACTTCACCATGAATAGGGCTAACAGATCGGTGGCCCTTATACTATTACCAAGTAAATAGTATTTTAGGTACTTTACCTAATAAACTAGATTCGCAGACCTTATTTGAATAGTCAAATCAGTCCTAGTACCCACTCTTCAAAAGTGTGGATATACGAGTCTCGTTAAATTGTGTCCTAGACAACAATGCCACAAATAAGTCTCTATTGATCAAATCAATTTGAGCTATTTATTTGTCATTTTATATGTTTGAGATTTTATTTATATTCAAAATATAAATTCTATTATTTACATCTAATGTATTTATCTCAGTATCATCTTTATATAATAAAACACTTAGTGTTCTATAATATAAAGGTTTTATCCGCAACGGATTAAACACTGATATAGAGATAATGTCTCTAGTCAAACTAGTTACATTATAACAGTCCTAACTTATTTAAGTATATACCCAAAGGGTAGTTCCTAAACTTAGGTATCTACGGTCGAAACAGCGACTTTCGTCCCGTTTCCGATTCGCAGAGCAATCTCAGCTTGAAGTCAGTATCCTGCTCAAAGCAGATTTGAACATCAATACATATATTTTATGTACCACACTAAGTATTTAAAATCTAATTTCAATACTAGCTGTGAACATAACTAAGACAAACATTTTTAAAGTAAGAGCCTTGCCCTTTCTTTAATTCCTTCGTGTCTGCCATATCTAAATGGTAGTCACTTTGGGATATGTCAATTATCATTTTCAATATTTCAGAAACCTTAGGCCAAGCCTTGGGTTTTTTAGAATATCGAAACGATGTGTACCTCGTGCTACAAGCCCAATTGCAAATTCTGACTTTATCTCCTCTAGAATAGTCAATTAATTCTCCAAGAATTATAAATTGCAATTTTAATACTTCTTAAATCTAAAATTAGATTTATGACAAGTATATTAAATTAAGCATTAAAGTCATCATCACATAAATCTTCCAAAGATTTTATGCTCTACTTATTTTGCTTAATTTTGGGTTTAAGGTATAATAAGTTATTTTATCAAATAAAGTAACCTATTATTTATTCCCAATTTGAAAATTAAATCATTTAAAATATTTCAATCCCAGATTATATTTTAAATATCCAACTTTTCAATTTTATCTTGATTACAATCGTCCAACTATTTAATCAACGATTAGTGGTACTATATTATAATGATTATAATAGTCCAACTATATAATCAAATATAATCCAAATTAATTTACCTCAATTACATTGATTACTATAATCCAATTATAAAATCAACTGTAAACTGAAATTAATTAATTCAAATATATTGATTAATATAATCCAATTATATATAATCAAGTATAATACAGTCCAACTGTTTATTAAAACAACAATTTAAATATTAGTCCAACTAACATTTAATATTACGACGAAATAATTTAAATGAGCGCTTATGGCGAGTAATTGAACGAGTATTGTAAATTCAATTCTTGCCTCCCACTATTTTTCGTCGAGCCTCTAACCCTCTGTCGAGTACTCGGGAAACCGTGTTCCTAGTGGGCTAGGATCCCGTTAAATATCACACAATCTTGACTTTGGCCAACAAATTGTATGATAATTAACTAGGTAGATCTTCAGATCAATTGGATCTCATCCAACTCCTAGATCCAGTAGGTGGACATCCAAGTCCCAAACATATATCTTATATATGCCTATACATCGAATGTATACCCTAACCTTTTTCCTCTGAATCAACTAGGCCTTGGCTTTGGCACAACAAACCTAGTGATCCCAGTCAAGCGCGGACCCATTGACATGGAAGCTTCGTAATCAATGTCAATGGACAAGAAGTGGTCTTGACTTTGGCCAACAAACCACAACTTGGACACGACACCGATATGGAACAAAGCCTCGTGATTAAAACACATCTTTGACGGACAAGGGCTTGACTTTGGCCAACAACCCCTGCCAATCTCGGATCTTGAGTAAGAATCACTCAATGGAAGGAAAAACGCATGATATTTTTCGAGGGATTTTCGCATGCAAATTGGCAACCAATTTATTATCTTTGTTAAGGTCTCATCATCATACACCCTTAAACATGCATTCTAAACACATAATAAAGCGCATATGATAAAATAATAATGATATGCGGATGGATATTTTGCATATTGATCCTAGATCAAATCTATCACTTTCTCTCTCCAGCTAGCACATGTATTTACTTCTACCCTTTACACTACACTTCTAAAGAAACCTCATTTACATTGAGGGGAATAGGTGAGAAGAGAATACAAAGAAATAGGAGATAAGGCTGGACTCGCAGGTCCAATTAATAAATCAAATTTATTACAATTTCCAAAATCGCCACACCCGACTAATATCCATCTGATATACATTATTCAAACATCACAACCATGTATTCATACAAGCATGTTATCAATCAATCTAATCAAATTAATTAATCTGATAATTAGTGATCATCCAATGTTCAAACAAAGATTTGATTTTGTTCGAGTCAAACTCGTATTGCGAACACGTACTCAAAGTACGATTTCTACGAATTAAATTAAATTACATAATTAAATCCAATTTAATACGCATTTAATTCTAATTCAATATTTAATTCCAAATTAAATATTACACTTTATAAAATAAACCTTTACGACTTAAATTCCAAATTTAATCGTTACGGGTCTCAAGCCCGATTAATATCCAATATTAATTTAATTAAAGTCCAATGGGCTTTTAATTAATTTCTTCAAGGCGTGGACTTTTGGTCAACTCGGGTCAAACCCGCAACCAAAGTCCATCCGGGAGTTACCCCATAAGCCCATAAATTAATTTAGGCCCAATTAAACGTTAAAGGTTTATTAGTCGCATTTGGGCCTTTTGGAAGCGGTTTTGGGCCTAATTGGATCCAACCAATTTTGGCCTAAACCAACTTTGTACAACAAAGTCCAATAAACCCAATAACAACTTAAAAAGCCCAAATCCAATTTTAAGGCCTATTTTAATTAAATTACAAAATCCAATTTTACAATTCAATTAAACAAAGTGCATAGCATTATTAATTACCCAACTCAAAGTTTCCAAAACATCAAATATGTCCAATTAATCATGCTTATCATCAATTAATCATGTCCAACATAATTTGATCAAAATCAAACCCAATTTCATGCTTCAAGTGTCTCGGCCAAAGGGGAAAAATATGCCCAAATCAAATTCAATCCAATTGAACCCAATCAAACATAAATTCAACATCCCCAATGATTTCTAAGTCATCCAATGAACAAAAATCAAAAAACCAAGACATTAGGGCACTTGCCAAATTCGGCCATCACAAGCAAATTGGGGAAAAATTGTTCCAAACACTTTTCATCAAATTGATCTAATCAATCATCAATTAAACAACATTCAAGCATTCTAAATCATCCAATTTCATTAAACATGCTCAAAATCAAGTTTACCCAAATTTGTCATGCCCAAAATTTAGGGAAAAATGGATCCAACCAAATTTCATGAAATTGATTATGCACACATCAATTCAACCTCATTCAAGCATACTATACTAAACAATTTAATCATTTGATGCTCAAATTGAGTTTACCCAAATTAAAGTTTTGGCCAACAATAAGCAAATTGGGGAAAATCAATCCAATTAATTTTTCATCAAATTGATTACATATAACTCTAATTAATTCATATACAAGCATTCTTAAACAAACAATTTGTCAAAATCATGCTTAAATCAAAAAGCCCCAAATTTTGCTCAAGAACCCTAATTCGTTTTATGCAATCAATAGCTCTGATACCATTGTTGAGTTTCAATCAAGTCCCAAGGATCACAAACATGCATAAAAACGAGTTGAATACAACCAAGGAGTAAGGCGGAATACATACTCACATTGATGGGTTTGATGCTAGGAAGAACAAGTTGCGTTTTTGCCTCCCTTCCAAGCTCGGTTTTGGACTTCATTGAGCTGCTGTGATGCTCGGTTGGGGCTGTTTTGATGCCTTCTAAATTCGGCCATTGATGACTCCATGGAAGCTCAAAGCTTAAGCTCCAAAAATAAATCCAAGCTCACAAATTCGTTTCCCTATCACCATAATATAACCCATGTGTGTGCTAGCACTACTTTTTCATTTGCTTCTCAAAATTTCGGTCAAACCAGAAATTTTTGGGAGAAGAAATCGGCTTTGAAACCGTGAAGAAAGAAGAGAAAAGAGAGGGAGATGAAGAGATGCGTAAAATGGTGAGAGAGAGAGAGAAAATGATTTTTAGTTTATATATTTATTTTATTTTCCAAAAACAAAAACAAATATATAAATCATTTTCATATATATATATCAAAAGTCAAAAGTAAAAGTTTATTAATGCTTTTTCCAACAACCATATCACTTTACTTTTTACTTTAAGTCACATCACATCACTTTAATAAAGTGACATGTTGTCAAGTCACATCACTCAAAGTGACAATTGATTTGACGCATGATGTGACTAACGATTTGACGCTTGATGTGACTTGCGTGCCACGCTCGAATTCGAAATGCGAATGCGCTCGCAATCACTCTCGGGCTCGGGTTCGCTAATTCCAAATTAACGAATTTTCCGTCGCGTCGTAATTAAATGATTACGCCTAGCGAAATCATTATTCACGTCGCTAACGAATTAATTCTAAATTAATTCGTTCGCCCGAATTAAAATCTAATTTTAATTCCGCGTCGAAATCCAATTTCTTATAATATATCGAATATATTATTTTATCGATTAATTCTAAATTAATCGTTCTCTCTCTTTAATTAATATTTTATCCCAGATAAAATATCTCCGCAATTAATCCCAGATTAATTTTCTCTCTCTTCTAATTAATCCCAGATTAATTAAAGTGCGAGTTATACATCATCGGTGAATCTTCAGGAAGCGACCCATGAGATCTCCGGATATGTTGGCAGTAAATACGGTCGTCGGATTATCCGAACACGTAAGTACCTCGTACTACGTTTATACCGATTTACAAGACAAGGTTGGCTTCTAGCAAAGCGCCATGCCTACCCAATTCTCCAGAAATATTCTTACAGGAATATATAGATCTGTATCAAGCGTAGTATACCGTAGTATTGTGTATATCGGCCCAGTATCGGATAGTCACGTGCTAGGGCTGGGGCTAGATAAGTGTCTGCCCCGTCGAAGCACATGTCGGATGTCTGGTAACTAGTCTCTATAATCGGATATTCATGACCTGGTCACAATATCCTGATTGGTTGCGCAACACATAAGAGCACTAATACCATATCCTGCGTGACATCATCTCCAATATGACTGAAGTGATACTTCCGTCTTGACATCACACCCAATACACTACGACTCTCTGATAAACCCAGAAGTGGTGTACGCAGAACCGGTTAAAGCCCTGTACCACCAAGACCAAAGTCTATCGATTATCGTAAGTATTAGCGATGCAAGTCTCAGGTTAAGACTATACACACCTACCTTGATTTCGGCCTCCCATAGACACATAGTCATAATACCAATGGGATTCCGAGGGGTCTATCCAGAGCGAAGCTGTTTCCCGTACCATCGGTGAAACACGACCTCCTATCGCACTTGCATAAGTATCCAATACTTATATATATGAGAACTATGTCGTTGTGCCCTCACAACGCACACAAGTGCAATACTAGCCTATTCCGCATTATCGGCGTCCTGTCTCGATAATACTCCGGCTAGGGATATTTAATGATTAATCCTTCGTGGACTGATACTGTCTCATATCATCTCAATCCAGGAACTAATCATATGGACCTCTCTTCATTTATATATCTATGGTGATTTAATCACAAATGATGAGAGTGCAATTTCCTTGTCACATAGTTAATTTGTACAACAACACCGTGATCTGTACAAATAGTGACGCTATGGGTCATATTATCCAACATTAGGCCCAATTGGATCCAACCAATTAACCTAAACCAAACTTGGCCCAACCAAGCCCATTAAGCCCAAATACAACTTTATAAGCCCAATTCCAAATTTAGCCCAACTAATTAAATTCCAAATTTCACAATTTAATTAACTAAAGTGTATTAGCCGTAATTAATTATTCAAATTAATATTTCCAAAATACCAATTTACATAATTAATCATGCTAATCATCATCAACACATGTCCAACATTATTGAATCAAAAAATCATCTCATTTCATCCTTTTGATGCCACGGAAATTTAGGGTCTTATAAATCGATTTCGATTTCAATCCAATTAAATCATTAATCAATTTATCACAAGTCTTTAAACTCATCCAATGATCAAAAGAACAAAAAATACCATGACATTAGGGCACTACACACATTCGGCCAAGCCAAATTTTTGGGGAAAAAATAATCCAATTCAATTTTCATCAAATTGATCATGCATAACTCCAAGTTATCATCATTCAAGCATACTCAATCAATCAATTTTATCAAATCATGCTCAAATCAATTTTACCCAAATTTTACCCTAATTCAATTTCATGCTTAATCAAGGCTCTGATACCAGTGTTGGGTTTTCTAGGTCAAACCAAGATCATATTAAGCTATGAAATGTGTGAATACATCAAAGTAAAGTTGCGGAAATACCCACTTTGATCGGCTTTTGGATGCGACAAACACAAAACTTTTGCTCCATGGATGAAGCTCTCGGCCATGCCCATACTTTGTGCTCCTTGTGTTTTGGTCAACCCCTTGGTGTGTGGATCTTCAAGCTCCAAGCTTTGTGAATGATTTAATGTCAAGGGTTTGTTTCCCTATCACCTTGTAAGACCCTTTTGAGTGCTAGCTCTTCAGATTTTGCAACAAAATCATGAACCATTGAGCCCTAGGCTCACGGAAAATTGAGAGAGAAATGGAGAAGGCCATTCGGCCATGGAGGAAAAAATGAGAGAGAGAGAAGATTGTGTTGTGTGTATTTTGGATTTCAAAAATCTAATACCACTTTCCACTTTCCAAAATAGTACAAGGCATTTAAAGCCTTTTCAACAACTCACATCACTCAAAAGTGACAAGGTGTCGATCACCAAAAAGTGATAAGACATCCATCACTTGAGTGACTAATGATGTGGTGCGTGATGTGACTTGTGGGCCCCACTTGATTCAAAATGCGAGTGGGCCCACAAACACTCTCGGGCTCGGATTCGCTAATTTTGAATTAATGAATTTTCCGTTGCGACGTAATTAAATCAAATTTAATTAAATAATTATGCCTAGCAAAATTACTATTCATGTCGCTAGCGAATTAATTCTAAATTAACTCGTTTGCCCGAATTAAAATCCAATTTTAATTCCGCGTTGAAATCTAATTTCGTATAATATATCGAATATATTATTTTATCGATTAATTCCAAATTAATCGTTCTCTCTCTTTAAATAATATTTTATCCCAGATAAAATATCTCCGTAATTAATCCTAGATTAATTTTCTCTCTCTAATAATTAATCCTAGATTAATTATATCCGAGTCATACGTCATCGGTGAATCTTCGGGAAGCGACCCATGAGATCCCTGGATATGTTGGCAGTAAATCCGGTCGTCGGACTATCAGAATACGTACGTACCTAGTACTATGTTTTTACCGATTTACAAGACATGGTTGGCTTCTAGCAAAGCACCGTGTCTACCCAATTCTCCAGAAATATTCTTAAAGGAATATGTAATCTATATCATGCGTAGTATACGTAGTATTACGTATTGCGATCCAGTATCGGATGTCACATGCTAGGCCTTGGGCTGGTATTATGTCTGCCTCGTACGAAGCACATATCGAATGTCTGGTAACTAGTCTCTATAATCGGATAAACATGACCTAGTCATATTATCCCGATAGCTACAACATATAAGAGCACCAGTTCCGTATCCTACGTGACCATCATCTCCATATGACTGAAGTGATACTTCCATATTGACATCACACCCAATACACTGCGATTCTCAATATACCCAGAAGAGGCGTACACAGAACCTGTTAAAGCCTTGGATGACCAAAACCAAAGTATATTGATTGTCGCAAGTATTAGCGATGCAAGTCTCAGCTTAAGACCAAATACACCTACCATGATTCGGACTTCCATAGACACATAGTCGTACTACCAATGGAATTCCGAGGGGTCGATCCAAAGCGAAGTTGTTTTCGTACCATCGGTAAACACAACCTCCTATTACACTTGCATGAGTATCCAATACCCAAATATATGAGAACTATGCCGTTATGCTCCCACAACGCGCACAAGTGCAATACTAGTCTATTCCGCATTATCGATGTCCAATCTCGATAATACTACGACTATGGATGTTTTAATGATTAAACCTTAGTGGATTAATATTGTCTCATATCTTATTAATCTGGAACTAATCATATGGACTTGTATCATTTATATATCCCGGTAATCCAATTACAAATTATAAAAGAGCAATTTCCTTTGTCATATAGTTAATTTGTACAACAACACCATGTTCTGTACAAATAGTGATGATATGGGTCATAATTGTCCAACAAACACATGTTATATAACAAACATACATGTATTCTAAATACATACATGTATTTTTTTGAATTAAAACATAAACCAAATAAAACCCATAATAAAGTGACTCATGAACAATTCTAGGTCACTCAAAAGTGGTTAAGTGATTCTAGAATGGTAGCCATGTTGGAGTTCTACGGCCCCGAGGATCGAATACAAAAGCATAAAACATACATGCGAATACATCACGGAGTTGCGGAATACTCACATCGATCGGTTGAGCGACGCGGTGGACAACAAAAAATTCTTTTTCTGCTTCTTCATGGCTCGGCAGTGACTGGTTTTACAGTCCTCATTTTCGGCCATGTGAGGTCCTCCAAGCAAGCTCCAAGCTTATGTTGAACTTCCATGCTCATGGGTAGACTTCCCTATCACCTTAGCATGACTTCGTAGTGTGCTAGCACTCTTGATTTTGCCACAAAATCATGACTTTTTGCTTCCCTTCACTGCTCGGTTTTGCCCAGAAAACAGAACAAGAAATGCCCAAATGGGCGTGTGAGAGAGAAGAAAGAAATGGCTCCAAACCGTAAAAGAAAGAAGAGAGATGGAAGTGTTTTTGGTAATTCAATTTTGTGTATCTAATACACAATTTTCTATCTTCAAAAAATCAAATAAATTGATTTACCAAATACAAAAGTCAAGCCAATAAATGCTTGCCAACTACCACCATCAATCAATCAATCAATGTGACAAGTTGTCACATCACTCAAAGTGACTAATGATTTGACGCTTGATGCGGCTAGCGATTTGACGCTTGATTTGACTTGCGTGCCGCACTCGAATTTGAATGTCTAACGAATTAATTCTAAATTAACTCGTTCACCCGAATTAAAATCTAATTTTAATTCCGCGTTGAAATCTAATTTCTTATAATATTTCAAATATATTATTTTATCGATTAATTCCAAATTAATCGTTATCTCTCTTTAATTGATATTTTATCCTAGATAAAATATCTCCGCAATTAATCCCAGATTAATTTTCTCTCTCATCTAATTAATCCCAGATTAATAAAAGTGCGAGTCATACGTCATCAGTGAATCTTCGGGAAGCGACCCATGAGATCCCCGGATATTTTGGTAGTAAATTCGGTCGTCGGACTATCCAAACATGTAAGTACCTCGTACTACGTTTGTACCGATTTACAAGACAAGGTTGGCTTCTAGCAAAGCGCCATGCCTACCCAATTCACGAGAAACATGCTTACAGTAATAAGCGGTCTATATCCGGCGTAGTATACGTAGTATTGCGTATGTCGATCCAGTATCAGATGTCACGTGCTAGGCCTGGGGCTGGAATTATGTCTGCCCCGTACGAAGAACATATCGGATCTCTGGTAACTAGTCTCTATAATCGGATATACATGACCTAGTCATAATATCCCGATAGCTGCAGCATATAAGAGGACCAGTCTCGTATCCTACGTGACATCATCTCCACAATGACTGGAGTGATACTTCCGTCTTGACATCACACCCAACACACTACGATTCTCGATATACCCAGAAGAGGCGTACACAGAAACCGGTTAAAGCCCTGGACGACCAAAACCAAAGTATATTGATTGTCGTAAGTATTAGCGGCGCAAGTCTCAGGTTAAGACCAAATACACCTACCCTGATTGCAGATTCCCATAGACACATAGTCATACTACCAATGGGATTCCGCGGGGGGTCTATCCAGAGCGAAGCTGTTTCCCGTACCATCGGTAAAACAAAACCTCCTATTACACTTGCATGAGTATCCTATACCCAAATATATGAGAACTATGTCGTCATGCCCTCACAACGCGCACAAGTGTAATACTAGTCTTTTACGCATTTATCGATGTCCAATCTCGATAATACTCTGACTAGGGATATTTAATGATTTATCCTTCGTGGACTGATACTGTCTCATATCATTCTCAATCCAGGAACAAATCATAAGGACCTCCTATCATTTATACATCTTGGTGATCTAATCATAAACGATAAGAGAGCAATCTCCTTTGTCACATAGTTAATTTGTACAACAACACCATGATCTGTACAAATAGTGACGCTATGGGTCATAATTGCCCAACAATCTCCCACTTGGCCTATAGCCAGTCACTCGAATGTCTTACACCCGAACTATATACGGTTGGCTCAAACTGCTGAGAAACGATTTTCGTCAGTGGACTTGCATGAATATCATCTGATGCGATTTATTCGATCATCACATCGCCATGATGTATGATCCGAACGAATCAGATGAATATCGAAGTATGTATCTGGATCATTGATGAGACCATTAATTCTTTGGCCTGCGCTGTAGCCTAGCTCGGCTGCTAAAAAAACTATATCTAATCTAATTAGATTTGTTATCGACCTGAATGGCTTCTATTGCTGCCTCAGCTGCAGCAATAACCCGTATTTGTTGTTTATTCGGTAACAATATCTTGCTTGGAAGATTTCCAGCTCACTGTTCCATTATTCAAACTGTATAGTACCGTTTTGTGACTTATAGTCATTTTATAGATTAAGACAGCATCCTTAGATCTCTAAGATACTAAAGGAAGTTCTTAAAATTAATCCAGTGACTATCACTTGGATTGGCCCGATTGTGACTGCATATGCTCAAAGCATATAAGACACCAGGTCACGTACATTATTCAATGTACGAGTTCTCGGAGAATGTTTATGAAAGCCAAGCTTTCACCGATTGTTATTATGGGAATTTCCTTTCCAAGAAATGACATATTATCATTATTTATAGGACATTTATTGTCAGTGCTCTCCCACTAACCTCCTTATATACACAAGAATCATTTCGTTTTGAATTAAATCATAAACTATTATGATTACATCAAAACGACAATTCCAAGAATCTAATGCTTGCTTCAATCCAAACATGGATCGATTAACTTGCAAACCTTGTTTGCTAGTTATAGTACGACAAAACCGACAGGATGTTGTAAACATCCTCCAAAATGTTTCCGTTTAAGGAAAGCGATTTTCCCGTTAAGCTAACATATTTCATAAATGAAACATGCAGCATTAGCAAGCATTATCCAAATGGATTTACCATGGAAACAGGTAAAAGATTGAATCGTAATCAACACAATGTTGATAACGATACCTTTCCGCTAAAAGCCTAGCTTTATACGTTGGTATGTTTCCATCCATGTATGTCTTCCTTGAAGACTTATATAGTACCAATAGGCACAATGCCTTGCGGTACATCAACTAGTATCCAAACTTATTGATATACATGGAATCCAATTCGGATATCATGGCACTTTGCCATAATAGGGATTCGATACCTTGTATCACTTCCTCATACGTAGTCAGTTGGTATTCCTCAAAATATTGACATCTTTATGAGGTGAGATCAGAAACCCATACCCCAGGTTGTTTTCTAAATCTCTCCAATATACGCGGTTCTTGTGTATTCGAAGATTATTGGTATAGTTTCATCCTTGATGAACTATTAGTGTTCCATTAAGGACTTGGTGCCTTGAACAGTATTACTCCGATTTTCATCGAGTTTTACTATCCTCCCACTTACCACTGCATATCGGTATTCCTCTTAGGAAAACCGCATGGTGAGCAACAATTAAATTGTTCTCATTGTGAGATGTATAAGTACTATACTTTGGTATCCCTAGGATTACCTACAATTAGACACTTATCCAATTTGGGTTTTAGTTTGGTATCATCCAAACATATGCCAAGCATTCCCAAATTTTCAGGAATGAGAAACCCAGTTTCTTTCCTGTTCATATTTAATATGAATTCTGTCAAACATATTTTTATGGAACCTTATTCAAAATAAGTTATGCACTGTTTATGCTTATCCGTTGAAGGAAATGGTAGCTCAGAGCGACTCATGATTAACCTTATCATGTCTAACAAAATTCGGTTATTCAGTTCGGACACACCGTCAAATTGACGTGTTCCGGAAGGAGTCCTCTTTGAAAGAATATTATACTCTTTCAAGTATATTAAAAACTTATTGCTTAAGTATTTTCCATTACGGTCTTACCATGACGGTTTAATACTTTAGCCGATCTGTTTATCTATTTCGTGTCGAAACTGGCCCACTTGCTTTACTATGAACTAGGGCTAACAGATCTGTGGCATTTACACTTTTACCAAGTAAATAGTGTTTTAAGGACTTTGCCCAATAAACTAGATTCGTAGACTTTATTTGAATAGAATCAAATCAGTCCTGGTACCCACTCTTCAAAAGTGTGGATATACGACTCATGTTTAATTGTGTCCCAGACAACAATGCCACAAATTAGTTTCTTCCGATCAAATCAGTTTGAGCTATTTGTTTGTCATGTTATATATTTGAGATTTATTTATATTCAAAATATAAATTCTGTTATTCACATCTAATGTGTTTATCTCAATATCATCTTTATATAATGAAACACTTTAGTGTTCTAGAATATAAAGGTTCACCTGCAACGGATTGAACACTGATATAAAGATAATGTTTCTAGTCAAACTAGTTACATTATAATAGTTTCCAAATTTAGGTACACACCGGAAGGGTAGTTCCTAAACTTAGGTATCTACGGTTAAAACAGTGACTTTCGTCCCGTTTCCAATTCACAGATAAATCTCAAATGAAGTTAGTATCTTGTTCATAGCAGATTCTGAACATCAGTACATATATATTTTATGTACCACACTTAGTATTTAAAATCAAATTTCAATACTAGTAGTGAACATATTTATGATAAACATATTTAAAGTCAGAGCCTTGCCCCGTCTTCAATTCCTTCATGTCTGCTTTGTCCAAACGGCAGTCACGCTTCCGAGATCCTGTTTGCCACAATTTAAGGCAGACATTTTAGGATATGTCCTTTATCTTCCCAGAAGATTATAATGATTTTGCCTTTGCCCTTTTCCACATTCCAGAAGCCTTTGGCCTAGCCTCGGGTTTGTAGAATAACGAAGTAAGGTGTGCCTTGCGCTACTTGCCTTATTGCAAAGTTTGACTTTGTCTCCTTAAGAATAGTCATTAACTCTCCAATAGTCATTATTGCAATTTAGTACTTCTAAAATCTAAGCATAGATTTATGAAGATCCTTAAATTTCATTATCATACTTTAAGGATCTAATCCTTAGTTCTGATTCAGAAATCAATGAGTCTATTGCGACAAGCTTAATGGATTAAGCACTAAAGCTATCATCACATAAATCTTCCAAAGATTATGCTCTACTATTTGCTTAACTCCGGGCTTAGGCCTAATATGTTATTTTATCAAATAAAGTTACTTATTTGTTTCCAGGACCATCCTGAAATTTATTCCCAATTTTGAAAATTAAATCATTTAAATAAATTTTCCCTAGGATAATGTTTTAAATGTCAATCTTTCAATTTATATCTTGATTCTAATAGTCCAACTATTTAATCAACGATTTAGGTACTTTTAAATATAATGATTATTATAGTCCAACTATATTAATCAACTATACTTTTAATTTGTTTGAATACAGTCCAACTGTTAATTAAAACAACAATTAAATATTAGTCCAACTAATAATTAATTTAATTGACGAACGATATTTGATTGAGCGCATATGGCAAGTAATTAAACGAATATTGCAAATTTAATTCTTGCCTCCCACTATTTTTCGGCGAGCCTCTAACCCTCTGTCGGGTACTCGGGAAACCGTGTTTCTTAGTGGGCTAAGATCCCGTTAAATATCACACAATCTTGACTTTGGCCAACAAATTGTATGATAATTAACTAGGTAGATCTCTAAGATCAATTGGATCCAATCCAATTCCTATATCCAGTAGGGGGACATCCAAGTCCGAAACATATATACAATATATATGCCAATATATTCAATATATTGCCTAACCTTTTTCCTCTAAATCAACTAAGCATTGGCTTTGGCACAACAAACTTAGTGATCCCAGTTAAGCGTGACCCATTGACCATGGAAAGCTTCGTAATCAATGTCGATGGACAAGATGTAGTCTTGACTTTGGCCAACAAACCACAACTTGAACAAGACACCAATATGGAACAAAGCTCTCGTGATTCAAACACATCCTCGACGGACAAAGGCCTTGACTTTGGCCAACAAGCCAATGCCAGTCTTGGATCTTGAGTAAGAATCACTCAATGGAAGGAAAAACGCTTAATATTTTGCGAGGGTTTTTCGCGTGCAAATTGGCAACCAATTTATTATCTTTGTTAAGGTCTCATCATCATACACCCTTAAACATGCATTCTAAACACATAATAAAGCGCGTATAAATAAATAATAATGATATACGGATGGATACTTTACACATTGATCCTAGATCAAATCTCTCCATTTCCTCTCTCCCGCTAGCACAAGTATTTACTTCTACCTGTTACACTACACTTCTAAAGAAACCTCATTTACATTGAGGGGAATAAGTGAGAAGAGAATACAAAGAGTAAGGAGGTAATAAGGCTGGACACGCAGGTCCAATTAATAAATTCCATATTTATTACAACAATTTCTAAAATTACCCCACCCATCTAATATCCATCTGATATACATTATTCATGCATCGCAACCATGTATTCACACAAGCATGTTATCAATCAATCTAATCAAATTAATTAATCTGATAATTAGTGACCATCCAATGTTCAAACAACGATTTGATTTTGCGCGAGTCAAACTCGTTTTGCGAATAAGTACTTAAAGTACGAATTCTCGAATTAAATTAAACTACAAAATTAAATCCAATTCAATTTTTATTTAATATTAATTCGCTATTTAATTCCAAATTAAATATTACACTTTATTAATAAACCTTTACGACTTAAATTCCAAATTTAATCGTTACGGGTCTCAAAGCCCGATTAACGTCCAACGTTAATTTAATTAAAGTCCAATGGGCTTTCAAATAATTTCTTAAGGCGTGGACTTTTGGTCAACTCGGGTCAAACCCAATAACCAAAGTCCATTCAAGGAGTAACCCCATAAGCCCAGAAATCAATTTAGGCCCATTAGGCCCAATTAAACTTTAAAGGTCCATTAGTCGCATTTGGACTTTATGGAAGCGGTTTTGGGCCCAATTGGATCCAACCAATTTAGCCTAAACCTAACTTGGTACAACCAAGCTCAATAAGCCCAATAACAACATTATAATCCCAATTTCCAAAATTAGCCCAATTCAATTAAATTACAAAATCCAATTTCACAATTTAATTACCTAAAGTGTATTACACAATTAATTACCCAATTAACATTTCTAAAACATCAATTAGACTAATTAATCATGCTCAATTACATCAATTAGTGTCCAACACATTTTGATCAAAAATCAAACCCAAACATGCTAGTCAAGTCTCGGCAAAGTGAGGATTTTTATATCCAATCCAATTGAATCCAAATAAACATTAAATCATCATTTCCAATTGATTCCAACTCATCCAATGATTAAAATCAAAAATCACCAAGACATTAGGGCTTCTCTAACTCTCGGCTTTAGTAGGGATTTTCAAATCAATTCCGAATTCAATCCAATCAAATCCTAAATCAATATTCCCAATTATTTTTCAAGTCATCCAATGAATCAAAAACAAAATACCAAGACATTAGGGTTCATCAACCATTCGGCCAAGCCATGAAAAATTGGGGAAAATTGTTCCAAACAAAATTTCTTCAAATTGATATAATCAATCCTCAATAAAACATGTTTTAAGCATACTCAAACATCTAATTTAATTAAAACATGCTCAAACACATTTTACCCAAATTTTAAGCCTTAATCAAATTTCATGCTTTTCAATCGCTCTGATACCATTGTTGGAGTTCTACGGCCCCGAGGATCGAATACAAAAGCATAAAACATACATGCGAATACATCACGGAGTTGCGGAATACTCACATCGATCGGTTGAGCGACGCGGTGACAACAAAAAATTCTTTTTCTGCTCCTCCATGGCTCGGCAGTGACTGGTTTTGCAGTCCTCATTTTCGGCCATGTGAGGTCCTCCAAGCAAGCTCCAAGCTTATGTTGAACTTCCATACTCATGGGTGGACTTCCCTACCACTTTCGCATGACTTCGTAGTGTGCTAGCACTCTTGATTTTGCCACAAAATCATGACTTTTTGCTTCCCTTCACTGCTCGGTTTTGCCCAGAAAACAAAACAAGAAATTCCCAAATGGGTGTGTGAGAGAGAAGAAAGAAATGGCTCCAAACCGTAAAAGACAGAGAGAGAGATGGAAGTGTTTTTGGTAATTCAATTTTGTGTATCTAATACACAATTTTCTATCTTCAAAAAATCAAATAAATTGATTTACCAAATACAAAAGTCAAGCCAATAAATGCTTGCCAACTACCACCATCAATCAATCAATCAATGTGACAAGTTGTCACATCACTCAAAGTGACTAATGATTTGACGCTTGATGCGACTAGCGATTTGACGCTTGATTTGACTTGCGTGCCGCACTCGAATTCGAAATACGAATGCGCTCATAAACAATCCCGGGCTCGAGTTCACTAATTCCAAATTAATGAATTTTCCGTTGTGACGTAATTAAATGATTTTGCCTAGCAAAATCACTATTCATGTCGCTAACGAATTAATTCTAAATTAACTCGTTCGCTCGAATTAAAATCTAATTTTAATTCCGCGTCGAAATCCAATTTCTTATAATAGATCAAATATATTATTTTATCGATTAATTCCAAATTAATCGTTATCTCTCTTTAATTGATATTTTATCCCAGATAAAATATCTCCGCAATTAATCCCAGATTAATTTTCTCTCTCATCTAATTAATCCCAGATTAATAAAAGTGCGAGTCATACGTCATCGGGGAATCTTCGGGAAGCGACCCATGAGATCCTCGGATATGTTGGTAGTAAATTGGTCGTCGGACTATCCAAACACGTAAGTACCACGTACTACATTTGTACCGATTTACAAGACAACGTTGGCTTCTAGCAAAGCGCCATGCCTACCCAATTCTCCAGAAACATGCTTACAGGAATAAGCGGTCTATATCAGGCGTAGTATACGTAGTATTGCGTATGTCGATCAGTATCGGATGTCACGTGCTAGGCCTGGGGCTGGAATTATGTCTTCCCCGTACGAAGCACATGTCGGATCTCTGGTAACTAGTCTCTATAATCGGATATACATGACCTAGTCATAATATCCCGATAGCTGCAGCATATAAGAGGACCAGTCCCGTATCCTACGTGACATCATCTCCACTATGACTGGAGTGATACTTCTGTCTTGACATCACACCCAACACACTACGATTCTCGATATACCCAGAAGAGGCGTACACAGAAACCGGTTAAAGCCCTGGACGACCAAAACCAAAGTATATTGATTGTCGTAAGTATTAGCGGTGCAAGTCTCAAGTTAAGACCAAATACACCTACCCTGATTTCGGACTTCCATAGACACATAGTCATACTACCAATGGAATTCCGATGGGGTCTATCCAGAGCGAAGCTGTTTCTCGTACCATCGGTAAAACACAACCTCATATTACACTTGCATGAGTATCCTATACCCAAATATATAAGAACTATGTCGTCATGCCCTCACAACGCGCACAAGTGTAATACTAGTCTTTTACATATTTATCGATGTCCAATCTCGATAATACTCTGACTAGGGATATTTAATGATTTATCCTTCGTGGACTGATACTGTCTCATATCATTCTCAATCCAGGAACAAATCATAAGGACCTCCTATCATTTATACATCTTGGTGATCTAATCACAAATGATAAGAGAGCAATCTCCTTTGTCACATAGTTAATTTGTACAACAACACCATGATCTGTACAAATAGTGAAGTTATGGGTCATAATTGTCCAACAAGCCATAGCTCCAAGATTTTTTCTAGAGTTCCAAACTCTAATTTAATATCTCATGTCCAACATGAACATTTTGACCCAATCACAAGCATATTGTGTTTATGCTTCTAAAGCATCCATACACAATTCAGTAGCCTAATTTCAACATCGAGCTATATTATTATGTTTCCAATACATAACACATCACTATATGCTTCATTAATGAAAATAACTCACTAATGAAAACATAGCTTTATAGAAGATCAAACTCACCTAGTGAGCTTGATTCCAAGATCCAATTTTTTATCCTTGTTGAAATATTGTAGAGTACTTCCAATGTTATCAAGCTTGACTCCAATATCTAATTTTGATTCCAATGCTAGCAAGCTTGATTTCAAGATCCAATCTTGATTTCTCCTTGTTGAAATGTGGCAGAGAACTTCCAAGACTTCTCCAAACACTTCTTTTAGTTAGGCTAATATTTCTAAAACTTACTTGTTTTAGCTTTCACAAGCTTAACTTTCTTAAGCTCAAGCTTACATTTTATAGCAAAACTTATGTAATTTTTTATTAATAAAAGTTATAATCAACTTTTAGGTGGACCTAATCCAATTTGTCCAAATATGTATAATTAGGTATGACTAATCACATTTGTCTACCACTTTGATTTAATCCAATTAAATCAATACAAAGTTTAACAAATGGATTAGTTCATTGTCTACCACTTTGATTTAATACAATTAAATCAAGACAAATACACCTATAATTACATATTTGTATTTATCAAAATATCCTCTAATGGTAGAGATATTTATTAAATTATAAAAAAGGCCCTTGTGTAATTTTGGATTAATCCAATTAATCCAATTGAGTCAAAGTAAATAATTAATATTATCCAATAACATTAAATTATTTTAATCGATAATTATAATATCAAATATTATTTATTATCAACATTATCGGCTACCCAAGTGCTCAACGAGTACACTTCATATTGTGGGACTCTCTAAGTTCAGACACGTTCGTCATATAAGCTTAGCTTATATATACGTAATTCGGCCACCTCCGAATTCGTTAAGAACATGAACAACCTTTTTGAACTATACAAGTCGAGGTCATCATATATGTTTAACAACTCCTCCGTCGTAGACTATCCGAGTTGTGCTTAGGAAACATATGTTACACTGTCAATTTTCCGAGGTGCACATCTCATATTGTCGACATGTCCACGATTCTTTACAACTAATCGAACACCATTTCTAATATATGCAATCCACCCTAGGTGATTGACTTTGACCAAAGTCTTAAGAATCGTGACTTACTCACATGGATACCTAAACCCCTAAATGTATACATACGGGCTGACAGATTCTATTTTGATATGCACTTGATTAATGAGTGCTTCGGTCCACACCCAACGAACATCTAGCGGTTAGACCATAAAAGGTCTCTAACATATATAGCATCAAATTGTAGAGGATCACACACAAAATCAATGCTATAATATTATCAAAGTATCACATATGCTACTTGACTCGAGGAGATTCCTATTAACGGTGGTGTGTACTTCAAACTATTAGGAATCACATGTGATTCATTCAATATTCACTCCAATGAATACCCACATGTCTATACGAGCTTCCCTTGCTCATGGTCGGGTTAAACCATTGGAACTTCAGTTTCCAATATACGACATGTGCTAGTCTTCTAAGTTATAGAAATTCGACAGTATTCCAAAACCAACAACTAGGAATATTTACTTTAAGAATAGTTTATAATAGTAATATTATCCCAATGTCGGAACACCTAGTGTCCAGTATTACTACATGACTATTCTTAGGTAGATGTCATTCTCAGAATATATATATATATATATATATATATATATATATATATATATATCAATCTAATATGCATAATAAATTATCATTAACAAGATTGAAATGAAAATATAGTTATTTTATTAATAAATAATAAAATAAAATATACAATATATTATTCTGATTTATGCTTCAAGCACCAACTCCAGCAACCATCTCATGGAACATTGAGAAATATAGTGAATGTGGTGCTCATGATAATAAAAGGGACATAATACATATATAGTTAGATCGTAAGTGGACCAATGGACTTGTTCTGTGAAAATATTAAGGATGATATTCCCCTACATTGGTAGCGGTAGCTTTAATATATGTATTTTAGTTAGATCATACAAAAATGCATGATCATGCATGAAAAATGAAGAAAATACATTTTGTTTTTAATTTTACAAAAAATATTTTCTTCCAACTTTGTGCCTTAATATCTTATTGTACGAAATTGATAATGATAGTTTCTAATATGTTTTGAAAACTGAGACATGTGATCTTTAATTCAGTATATCATTTGCTTAATTTGGATTAAAATTGAGAAAGATATGGATCCCATAAGTTGGATAGTCGAACATGTTTTTACCCGGGAAAATACTCCCATAAGAGACAAACTACATGTCATCTGGTATTTAGAAAACCAGATGACAGGTCGTCTGAGATTTATACAACAAGTAGTACATATAGCGTTGAAATGGATGACATATCGTCCACGCATAATCATCCGACTTGTCGGTTGATTTTATTTAATTAGATGACATATCATACGTACACACAACAACCAGACATGTCGTCTGTTTTGTGAGACTTGCCAGTAATTGGTCGGCGTGAGAAGGTGTCTAAGTGCGAGTGGCCGGTGGGTGGTGGAGCATGGTGGCACGTTTATCCATTCTATTGGCGAGTGGTGGCACGTGGAGAAGCGTGTCCGCGTGTGTGGGTCATGTCAGCATCGATTTTCTTCGATAATTTTGATTCGTCATGATTGAATGTCTAATCCTTTTTATGTAGTGTTCTCATTATTGTAATCGATAGTGATAAATTTTTTTTATTATATAAACGTTGTGTTTATGTAGTTTAATTAATATATTTGTGATATTTATTTTAACCAATGTAACTTTATGTTTTCATTGTGCTGGTTTTTCCTTATATTTGTTATAGAAAAATCATGCTGATTGTTCAAAGAATTACAAGAATGGTTATAACATCCGCACACGGTGAAAGATTAAAAGACATATTGTTAGAAAAAGATAGATATCGGATGAGTGAAGGTGATGATATGATTTCTCATATCATCACTTTCAATAACATGTTACAAGAGTCGATATGAGAAGTTAACTGGATAGGACAGCCAAATAGACTCAGAATGCTATGAAACACTCTTCCTATGATATGGAAAATACGATTTACTGATAATTGGGAATCATTAACTCATACAGAAGAACTACGTGTTCAGTATAATAAAGTCATTGAGTGGTTGGCAATTGAGTATCTCAAACATAAAGCGAAAAATATGACTTTTCTTTTGATATCTCGTAATCGTTACAATGATCCTAGTTTTTTTATAGGATTTCCATGGCTGTCTAATATCAATTATGAGTTACCCAAAGATTATATAGATTTGTATCTTAAGACATTTATGAGTTGGGACTCTAACACTTGAAAAGATCTAAGAATTAGATATTAGTATTTTTCTTTTAAAAACATTCTTGTTATTACTATGTGTAATTATTTTTTATTTCACGACATGTAAAAATTTCTTTCATATTTTCATGAATGGATGTTCTATGTTAAATTTAATTTATATAATTAAATTATGGAGTGTCAAGTGTATTAGTTGTCATATTATTAAAAGTTCTAAAATTTATGTAAGTTTTTAGAAGATGATTTTACATGACTGATTATGTTGATAATATTTTCACATTGGGCCATTCGATAATGATTGGACACACACATAATTTATTTCATGGAAAAATAAGGAAAAAGTATTAACAATTGTGCATGAATTTCTGTAGAAAACTTTGTATTTTTTAAAATAGCTTCTGCAATAAAGAATATTATCGCTGAACTCAACAAGGGTGAGAAACTGAATGGCGATAATTATGAAATTTGGAGCATGAAAATCCAATTTGTGCTAGAAGAACAAGAGGTCCTTGAAACCTTGAAAATGAGCATGGATGAACCTGAACAGGGTACCATGGCCCAACACAAGTGAGACTGAGAGGCCTATAAGGCATGGAAGAAAAAAAACTCTATTTCCGGCATTACGTTGCCAAACAGCATGAATAATGACCTCATGAAAGAGTTTAAGAAGTATGACATGGCTAATGACATATGGTCCACACTAGCTGAAAAGTTTGGCAGTACATCGATAACTAAACTTAGGTCACTCACAATCAAGTTTGACACATACTAGAAACGCCTTGAGTTCACTATGTCAAAGTACTTGAGGCAAATGTCAAACATGATTACTGAACAGGCAGATGCTGGTAATGTTCTTATAGATGAACAGAAAGTCCAAGTGGTCATTTGTTCTCTTCTAAATAGTTGGGGCATATGAAGATGCATTTGACGCACAATGAGAGCATCAAAACTTTTGATAATGCTAAATGCCAAATTAAATTAGAGAGCGATTGCCTCACTGCCGCTAAATCAAATACTAAAGTGTATACGATAGAAAGCAGCAAACTTGAGGGTTTCAAGAAGAAAATAAAATTTCATGGTGGTAGGTTCCAGTTCGAAAAAGAACAATATTCTTCCATGTCAGGAAAGAAAAAGAAAATTAACCAACATAGGAAAGGAAAACGTCCTACCAAAAAAGAAAAACATGGAAAATGTAAGGTTAAATGTTTTAACTGTAATAAAAAGGGTCATTTTACTCGTGACTGCATAAGCCTAAAAAGGTGAATACCTTTAGTACATATTTAAATGAAATATGTGTTTCAAGTTCGATCTTTCTAACTGAATCTAATCCTTTATCGACTGTAGACTTAGGAGCCACAGACCATGTATCGAATGATAGAGATGCCTTCATGGAATTTCGATGAATTTCACCTGGGGTGAAGTGGATATACGCCGGCAACAACTCACGAGTTGAAGTCAAAGGAGTGGGTACATGTAAGTTAATTATGCATGGCGGAAAAACTTTACTTATGCATGATGTATTATTTGCTTTACAAATTCGCCGAAATTTAGTTTATGTGTTGGTTTTTGTTAATTTAGGTTTCACTTGAACTTCCATAAATTTGGTGTTGATTTATAACAATACGCTATGGTTTTGGTTATTTTCTGGATGGTTTTATTGTATTAAATGTTGAATGTTTTAATCGCCATTTCAATTTTTCTTTTGTTAATTCATCTGTTAGTAATGATATTGATGTAAATGTGTGGCATGCTAGACTTGGCCACATTGGCTAGCAAAAAATGAACAGATTAGCCAAAGAAGGCTTTCTGGGCAACATAAAAAGGTAGATTTGTCAACCTATGAATATTATCTGTTGTCCAACGAATGTCAGAGCAAGACATGGAGCATTTTATTTCATCGCATTCATAGATGATTTCACACGCTTTAGTTATGTCTATTTGATTGCTCATAAATCTGAAGCATTCGAATGTTTTAAGAAATTTATGCATTTAACGAAAAATCAATTAGACAAGAAAATTAAAGTGCTACGCACTGACCCTGGTCGTGAGTACTTATCTATTCAGTTCAGAGAATTATGTGATGAAAAAGGAATTAGCCGTCAGTTGATTACTCATACTACTTCTCAACAAAATAGTGTTGTGCAAAGAAGAAATATAACTCTTCTTGAAATAGTTAGGTCTATGGTGGCATAAGCAAATTTGTCTATAACCTATTGGGGTGATGCATTGTTGACTGCCACATATATACTTAACCGAGTGCCATCAAAATCGGTTGCCACCATACCATAAGATATTCTGAACAATCAAAAGGGTATGTTTGCATAGGTGAATATGAAAGTAGAGGCGTGATAGAATTTGAATCACGAGATATCATATTTTTAGAAAATGATTTTCCTAAGAAGTGAGAGATAGGTCAAGATTTATCTCTATATGAAACTCAGGATCACATGAATCTCATGATTGGTGAACACTCAGGTTTACCTAATTCAAGTAGGAGTGATTTGAGAAAATATGATGAATTAGTTTCACATTAATCTCAAAATGATGAATTAATTTCACATGAGTATCCTTAGATGATCCGAGTGGGAGTGATATACATAATCCAAATGGGAGTAATGTGCATGATCCAAATGGGAATAATATGAAAAGTGAGGAATTAGTTCCACAACCAAAATCTCAATTACGATGTAGTAATCATTTAAGCATTCCTCGACATTGTTTCGATATCGAATGAGATGTCTTTATGATTCTATCTTAAAATGATGAAGAGACTAGAAACATAAAAGATGTTCTTCAGTGTTCTGCTAAGGAAAAATAGATGAAAGCAATGGAAGAAGAGATGGAGTCAATGAGACGTTTGTTCTTGATAGCTTTCATCTTGTTCGGAGTCAATGGTATACACAACAAGAATGAATTGACTATGAAAAGACGTTTTCACCTATTGTAAAGTTTACCTCAATTCGCTTGATTATGGATATAGTTGTGAGCATGGATTTAGAATTACATCGAATGGATGTAAAGATTGTTTTTCTCAATGGAGAACTTGACGAAGAAATCTACATGAAACAACCAATAAGTTTCATAAAATAAAATAAAAGGATAAAGAATGTAGACTTTTAAAGTCTATATATGATCTTAAGCAATCGTCTATACAATGGTATATACGATTCCACAATACAATCATTTTGAATGATTTCATAATAGATGAGGATCATTGTGTTTACTGTTGGTTTCTATTAAGGTCCCAAGATCAATAATAAGCATGAAATATGTGTGAATACAAATCGAAGAAGTTGCGGAATACTCATATCGATCGGTTGAGCGACGCAAAGACGAACAAAAATATGATTTTCTCCTCTTCACTGGTTCGACAGTGGCAGTTCACAGCCCATTGGTTTGGCTCGGTTTTGGTCATTCGTCAAGCTCCAAGCTTCGTCGAACGGTTCCCGGCTTATGGGTGGACTTCCCTATCACCTTCGCATGTCTCGTAAGTGCTAGCACTTGTGATTTTGCCACAAAATCCCACTCTTGTGCTTCCCACTACTCACGGTTTTGACAGAAACCAGTGAGCTGTTTTGCCCCTCCATGGGCGTGAGTTATAGAGAGAAAGAGAGAAGGAGAGATTGTGTTGAATTAGTTGGAAAAGTGTATATCATACACTTATATATTTTCCAAAAATAAATTAATTGATTTACCACTTTTTGGCTTCCAAAAAGTCAAAGGCAAAACTTTCCAACAACTACCATCAATCAATCAATGGTCACATCACTCAAAGTGACATGATTTGACGCTTGATCTGATGCTAGATGCGACTAGCGATTTGACGCTTGATTTGACTTGCGTGCCGCACTCGAATTCAAAATGTGAATGCGCTCGCAAATAATCTCGGGCTCGGTGTAGGCATTGCATTTTCGCATGTGAAACCCGATGATGAGTCTCAATTGGAGGCACTACCTTTTTAGCTAAGGATATTGCGGGAAACGGAGGTCGAAAGGGGAAATTCGGAAAAGTATGTCATCAAGTTCATTCCACAAGTTCACTGTCTTCGTTGGTGCTGCGTTCGTTCCTCCGTTCGAACCTCGTGCAGATTGCGGACGTTCGTGCCGCGTGCGAGGAGGCGTTCGAATGGAGCCGGTAATTCTGGTTTTGCTGCTAGCCTCACACCTCAGCCCATTTAGCCCCCCAAAGCCCATAAAACACATCCCAAATTAAACAAATAAATATTAATTAAAACATTAACTAAATAAGATAATAATTAAATTAATTAACATTAAATAAAATATTTAAATCATTTACCAATTAAATAAAACATAAAATAAAATCATGCCTAATATAAATAAATCAAATATATTATATACTAAAACTAAAAATAAGATTTGCCTAATTAAAATCAATCCTAACCAATTAAAACCAATCAAATATTTGACTTCCTAATTCAATAAGATATACACCAATTTAAATTAGTTGACTTCCTAAATTAAAATATTTTGTCCCCCCTCAATCTTGTATATGCCTTTCTCATCTCTCCTTATTTGGAAACCAAATCTCTTCCTTGTGAGACAAGGTGAAACCCTAGCCCTTCTCTATATAAACAACCCCTAACCTAGCCATCCCTCCTCTCCAATCTCTCTAGCTCATACACACAATTCACACAAGAATTATAGCAAGAAATCCTAGACATCACAAGCATATCACTCCCTTGATCCTCACCCTCACACCACCGAAAATCACACCAAAACAATCCCTAACCACCACCGAAAATCACGCAAAACACAGCAACCTAAACCACTCCCAAAACAGTCCTTAATCCCTTAAAAACGGTAACCTAAAAGACAATTAGAACCTTTGAAATAATCACACCAAACCACACTAAAAAAAACACCAAAACAGCCCACCAACAGTAAGCGGAGGATACAGAGAGAATGGCAGCAAAACCATAAGGAAACAGCAGCAAAACGGAGTCGGAACAGTAGCTCGAGTGGCCGAACAGCGAAGGAAGAGGCAAACCAGTGAACCAGAAAAGTTGCGGAGCTTTACCCCCTTTCGATCTTCGTGGAACGCGAGTCCGAGAGACAGCTTAAAAGGTTAGACCTGAGGGTATCTATCACACTTATTCCTATTTAATTTCTGGTTATTTATTTCGATTATATTTTCTGTATTTGTGGCATTTGTTGTGTGTATGATGCGTGTTGTGGGTATTGGATGAATGGAAGAGTGTCGTCTCTTGTGGTATATAGGATGGAAACCCAGACGTAAATTCCGTAGCCGAATCCGAATGGACGGTAGTGCGGTCTGTACTTGGGACACAACTCCACGTACCACTTGAGTAAAACGGCACCTCCTTTTGTTTTGAGTTGCTTTGGTCTATTTAATTCTTGTCATTTAAATTCTGCATGTTGTTTAATCCCACGATACGATCGAGTGCATGGGCTTAGTAAGTGCGATGAAAGGTTCCTTAATTGGAGGGTTAAAATCCTTCACCACGATGCTTTGCCGCACCGATTGATGTGTGTTCGGTTGAATGCGAAATACGTTCAATCGGACATACTTAGTTTGATATGATTGTCTTTATTTTCGTATGCATGATTCAACCGAGCGCATGGGCTTAGTAAGTGCGATGCGAAATCCCCTATGGGGATGGGCTAAAGCCCTTTACCACGAGGCTTTGCCGCGCCGGTTGATGTGTGTTCGGTTGGATACAAGATACGTTCAATCGGGCACACTATGTTTAATATTATTGCTTTTCATTCTATGTATGCATGATTCAGTCGAGCGCATGGGCTTAGTATGTTGGTCTAAAGGTCCTCTCTTTGAGAGATCAAGAGCCCCAAAAGGCCACCTTTACGGCAGTACTTCGCCGCGCCCCCCCTTTATTTTGTCGTTTATGTATTGCGTCCCATTTCATGCATCAGGTCTGTTCCCGTTCGAACGCGTTTACGAACGCAACTCGAACGCGCATGTATTTTGCCTTGTCATGCATCAGGTCTCGCTTATGTTCGAACGCGTTAACAAACGCCATACGAACGAGAACATTCTGTTTCATTTCCGTTCGAACGCGTTTACGAACGCTATACGAACGCCCACGCACTTTCTTAGTTTCATAATGCATCAGGTCTGGCTCCGTTCGAATGCGTTCTCGGACGCTACACGAACGTGAACCTTCTGTTTACCGTTCGAACGCGTTTACGAATGCTACACGAACGCCCACCCACTGTCTTAGTTTCATAATGCATCAGGTCTGGTTCCGTTCGAACGCGTTCTCGGACGCTACACGAACGTGAACCTTCTGTTTACCGTTCGAACGCGTTTATGAACGCTACACGAACGCGCACCCACTGTCTTAGTTTCATAATGCATCAGGTCTGGTTCCGTTCGAACGCGTTCTCGGACGCTACACGAATGCGAACCTTCTGTTTACCGTTCGAACACGTTTACGAACGCTACACGAACGCGCACCCACTGAATCGAGTCATCTTCATTAGATTTCATGCATAGTTTTCCTAGTAGCTATCCCCACATGTATGAATACAACTATGTTAATGAATTACAATTCATATGCTTGTGTCGTGATAACATTTGAGTATTATTTCTTGTGGTATATCGGATGGAAACTCAGACGTAAATTCCGTAGCCGATTCCGAATGGACGGTAGTGCGGTCTGTACTTGGGATACAATTCCACGTACCACTTGGAAAAGTGCCCATATGTATGTTTGTATGGTTAATATGTGTGCTTGTGTTTTCTTGAATGTAATATGCAAATAAAGTTGTATGTTCGTTGCTATTTTGATATATGTTAAGCATGCGATTTAGATATGAGATATATGTGAAATGTGTGTATAAGTTTTATTTTGCATATGAGAATTTAGAAGCATGATACTCTTGGAAATAAGTGTTACTTAAGCTTGATTAAATTATTACATAAATCCTTTCATTACAAGTGACATGAGTAAGGACCATTCCGAACCCAACGGTTTGAGGTCTTCCCTTGCGAGGGGTGAGTGCGGCCTTAAATCTTTGTCCCGGTTCACACCGGGTGGCGACTCCATATTACTTAGTATTTCCCAACTAGGCCGCGAGCCTAGAACATGCGTCGCCCAGGTCCTGTGTCCTACAGTCTGGCGACTCCACTGGGGATATGAGAATTGGCCCCGAAATATTGTCTTGTAATGAGTGGATTTATGTTTTAATTGGCCATGTCTATAGTGGATAAGTGAGGGTTTAATCAAGGGCACTTTGAGGCTAGGTAATGGTTTGGTGTCTTCCTTCACTCACTACCTTTCTAGAAGGAAAAGCTGTGAGGACACCTACATGGCCATCTACTCGTAGCCTTTGTGATGGACTAATTTGGAGGACTCGTTGTTTATTCCTGACACCAAGCGATAAGAGCCTAAGAGGCTTGGGTATTTAAGTGAGCCTCGCTCCACCTTCCCTCTGGGGAATCTACAACGGGAAATCCATTTGACAGTCTGTCACACACCATAGCTCATTGGCACGTACCTTAGTGTATAAAAAGGGATACGCTCGCTTGGTCACCTGAACCCTTGAGTGGGGAGACCTAGTTGTGGGTTATCCTTCGCCGGTGAGAGCCTTTGTCCATACTCTTGCAAATCCACCCATAGACCGGTTTGTAGGGTTAAAGTAACAATTATTTCCTTGAGAATGTGCTTATGGACCATCCTCATTTGGATGCAGTTGGACTATTATCAGAAATGCGGGCTTGCTGGGCTATTTAAACTGGGGCAAGTTCATACTGTATGACTATTAGGCCCAAGGCTTCTGAAATGTTGATGGGCCATTATGTAAAAATTATTATGTCATGTTTACATTATCTCCCTTCTATGCTTGTGTATGGGAACATCATCGTCTGGATCCATTTGGACCATTTGTCATGGGATATGGGCTTGTTGGGCCATTTAAACTGGGACAAGGATGTATTCCATGACTTTTGGGCCAAAAGCGTCTAAGTGTTGGTGGGCCACCTTGTGCTTGTGTTCGGAATATTATCATTTGGATTTAGTTGGGCTCTTTGCCATAAGACATGAACTCGTTGGGCCATTTAAACTGGGACGGGTTCACCCTTATGACAGTTGTCCCAAAAGCTTCTAAAATGATAATAGGCCGATTTGTTTGAGAATTTCATTTTATTTAGTATGTTATATGTTACATGCATCTCATGCACCTCATGCATCCATATATCATGTTAACACCATCTATGTCTCTAAAAGACAACATAGATACCGTTTGGGTTAGAGAAGGGACAAGGCTCACTAAAAGAACAAGTATGAGTGAATCCGATAATGAGGTGTCCCGTATGGATCAGTTAGAGAACAGTCTCGCCAAAGTCACTGAACAGTTGCAGGCTTTGACTACTGCTGTGGCTGGTATAGCCGGGTCTCGTGCTGGGGGTAGTTCTGGGGATGCAAGACCAGAGGAACCTCCGAACAGATGGGGGATGATACCCCCACTTTTGATGATATGGCAGAATATGCAGCGGGCAGAGTATCTGGGTCTCAGGCAGAGTTACAGAAACTTCGGGATCAGGTTGAGTCAGTTACCCGCAAGATGAGGGGTAAGAATGAGGACTTGCTGGATTATGACACATTGACTTTTGAGGAACAGTTGCCGGTACAGTTCAAGATGCCGGATATGGCTAAGTTCAACGGGAATGGGGATCCGAGGGTGCATCTCCGACAGTTTGTATCAGTCATGAGTTCAGTTGGCTTATCTCAGCGCCAGGTACAGAAAATGTTTGGAATGTCGCTGGAAGGAGCTCCCGTGGTATGGTACCACAGTTTGGATAAGAAAGTAAAGGAAGATTGGAGGGAGTTAGCCGATGCTTTCCTGAAGCAATATGTCACCGACTTGGAGATCGATCTGTCACTCCGTGATCTGGAGAATGTTAACAGAACGGAGGAGAGTTTTAAGGAGTATGTGGACCGGTGGAGGGGTCAGTTATTGAAAATGCAGACTAGGCCTTCGGAGAAGGATCAGATCAAGATGATTATCAAGGGCACCAAGCCCTCCATTTATGGCAAGTTGAGGAGGATGACCTCCATGATTGCAGACTTTCGGCAGTTGAGGGAAACTGTCATGGATATTGAGGAAGAAGAGGCCGAGAATAGAAAATTCTATGGTCTGAACAGGAGGCCCATTGGGGGAACATCGGGAACAAAGCCCGTTTCTGCTGAAATCGCTGCTATCCGGAACAGGCAGTTTTCCAACTTGGGAAGGCCCCTGTCTAAGGTGCTAGAGAAATTGAAGAGGCAAGGGCTCTTGAAACCCTTGGATACCAAACCATTACCCAATCCCCTACCATCACATTATAACCTAAGCCTTTACTGCCACTTCCACCACCAAAAAAGGCCATGACACCGACAATTGCGCCCGACTCCGCCATGAAATCCAAGACCTAATAGACTCCAAAAAAATACCCAACCCAGAAACAGAACAGCCTGACACACACAGAAACCCCTTACCCAACTACCGTGCCGTACCACCACCAGCCTACATGATCAATTCTGGCCTCCCAGAAGACCTTGTCCTGAAATCCTTTCACCCTCAAGCCTTTTGCCTGGGAATCTGGGATAGCACTAGTGAGGATGAGTTTGAGCAGGGAAAAAACTTCTGGCTTGATTTCTCTAGCAGTGATGAGGAAGAAGTAAGGGGAATGACACAGAGCGGTCGTTTTTATAATGATATGGCGGAAAAGGGTAAGGAAGCTTTAACATATGGTAGAGAAGTGGTGGAGACTGCAGAAAATACTGAAGGTGATATAGTGCTGAGGCAATTGAGGAAGACTAGAGCACAAGTGAGTATCTGGGAACTGTTATGTGCATCTCAGGAGCATAGGCAGGCTATGGTTGAGGCCTTGAGCAAGATCGTGGTACCGGAGGATGCCAACCCCGCAATGTTTGTTGGGTCGGTTCAGAAAGAAGCTTTGCAGATATCCTTTTTTGAGGGTGAACTCCCGGTGGAGGGAAGAAATCATAACAGGCCTTTATTTATCAGGGCCGAGGTGAGGGGCAAGAAAACTTCATGTGTGATGGTGGATGACGGTTCGTCCATCAATGTGTGCCCGTTGAAAATTCTGGCAAGATTGGGTATGAAAGCAACAGACTTGGACCCCTCCAGTATGACTATTAAAGCTTATGATGACAGTAAGCGAGGAGTTGAGGGTACCTTTGTGGCTATGGTCAAGGTAGGGCCAATTGAAGATGAGGTTGAGTTCACAGTGCTGGACATCCCAGCCACTTTTGCCTTATTGTTGGGAAGGCCTTGGTTTCACAAACTTGGGGGCGTGCCTTCCACTTTGCATCAGATGATCAAATTCCCGTATGAGGGAGAAGTTGTTACCATCCGGGCTGAATTAGATAATGCCGTGGCTGCCTTGGAGATACAACCTTTCACGAGGTTTCAGGTGTCAGCTACTTTCGAGGAATGGGTGGATCCTAGGGTGGCTAGGATTATGGAGAAGATGAAGTTTGAGCCGGGAAAAGGTTCAAAATTGCCGGATTTCAGAGGACAAACTACTCGGAAGGGTTTGGGGTACAGATCTGACGAAGAAAAGCCAAGGGTCAAGAAAAAGGGCCTGAGACTGATGGAGTGCTTTGTGAAAGCCTCAGGGTATCAAGGAGAGCCTGAACCTGTGGAGTCAATGGGATTGTGGTACCTGGGTTTGAGATCTTCCAGGATTTGTTGGTGAGAAGCCACGACTGAGGGAACTGAGGAAACAGAGAGTTGGGAAGAAGAGCTGATGAAGTTAGAGAGCCTGACTCTGGAAGAGGATGAGAAGCCCGAGGAAGACCTGATTGCAAAGGAAGAAGTGTCTATAGATGATGAAGACATTTACCTTCCTGATTTTTTGAATGTACTTCCGCATTATCCAATAATAAAGACATTTCTTTTGCTTACTTGCCTGAGTCATTTCCTTTACTGCATGAATCAAGCATATTTGACATCAGTTCAGCCAGAACTATTGCATTTAACTTGGGTACACTTTGAGACCCCAAAGAAATTTTGATTGCAAGTGAAGTAACCTCCGAAGAGAGGGAGAAACTAGAAGAAGTGTTGGTCAGATATGCCAAAGTGTTGCTTGGTCCTATGAGGACATGCCTGGGGGTAGACAAAACATTGCCCAGCACACAATACCAACTTATCCGAATATGAGGCCAGTAAAACAGAAACTCAGACGGATGAGACCAGAATGGGCTGAGAAAGTCAGAGAGGAAGTTCAGAAACAGATAGATGTGGGGTTCCTGGAAGTGGTAAAGTATCCTGAATGGTTGGCTAACATAGTACCAGTACCAAAGAAAGATGGGAAGGTCAGAATGTGTGTAGACTACAGAGATCTCAATAAAGCTTGTCCGAAAGATGATTTCCCTTTGCCGCATATAGATGTTCTGGTTGATAGCGCGGCTTTATCCGCTATGTACTCATTTGCAGATGGGTTTTCAGGTTACAATCAGGTTCTCATGGCTGAGGAAGATAAACACACAGACTGCATTTGTTACCGAGTGGGGTACTTATTGTTACAAGGTAATGCCGTTTGGGCTTAAGAATGCGGGAGCTACTTATCAGCGGATGGCCACTACACTTTTCCATGACTTAATGCACAAAGAGATTGAGGTGTATGTGGATGACATGATGGTGAAATCAGAAACAAGAGTTGGGCATATTGAGGCATTGGAAAGGTTCCTTCAGAGAGTTGACAGATACAACTGCGGCTTAACCCCAAGAAATGTGTGTTTGGGGTGACATCAGGGAAATTGCTGGTCATACAGTGGGAATGGGCGGAATAGAGGTAGACTCCAAAAATATCAAGGCAATCACAGAAATGCCTGCACCGAAGACAGAAAAGGAAGTCAGAGCATTCTTGGGGAAGATTCAGTACATCAGTCGGTTTATTGCCAAGGTGACATCGGTATGTGAGCCTATCTTCAAACTGTTGAGAAAAGATCAGCCAGTGAGATGGAATGAACAGTGTCAGACCGCCTTCGACAGAATCAGAGAGTATTTGGTAAAGCCACCTGTATTGAAACCTCTGAGACCGGGCAGACCTTTGATATTGTATTTGGCTATAGAATCAGAAGCATTGGGGGGTATGATGGTACAGGCAGATGAGACAGGGGTAGAACATGCAGTGTATTATCTGAGTAAGAAGCTGCTTCCGTATGAGGCTCGGTATCAGGAAGTTGAGAAGATATGTCTTGCAGTGGTATGGGCTTCCAGAAAGTTGCGGCATTATTTCCAGTCATACAAGATCCAGGTAGTGGCAAAGGAGAATCCTCTGAAATATCTTCATTCAGTGCCTTCACTAGTGGGAAAACTGGGCCGATGGTTGGTATTGTTGACAGAGTTTGACATTGAGTATCTCACCTCCAAAGTGATCAAGGGACAAGCAGTAGCAGAGTTTCTGGCATTGCAACCTGTTGAGGGGGATCAGTATAAGTTTGAGTTTCCAGATGAAGAGATTCAAGCAATAACAGTTCAGAGATGGAAGATGTACTTTGACGGGGCAGTGAATTACAAGGGAGCCGGAATTGGGATCGTGATAGTAACCCCCGAGGGAGAGACTTTGCCTTTGGCCAAGAGGTTGACATTCAGAGTGACTAATAACATGGCCAAGTATGAAGCATGTGCTTTTGGTTTGACAGCATTGATAGCCTTGAAGGCCGGGAGTGTGGAAATCTACGGAGATTCTATGTTGGTAGTCCAGTAGATGCGAGGAGAATGGGAATTGAAGGAAGAACGGTTGAAGCCTTACCTTTTTCACCTCAGAAAATTGGCACAGGTTATCCCCGAGTGTAAGTTTCAGCACCTACCGAGAGAAGAGAATCAGATGGCAGATGCATTGGCTACACTAGCAGCGACTTGGGAAAATCCGGAGAAGTTAGTGATGAGGTCGTTGGTACTGACAACAGCAAGTAAACCTGCTTATGAGATAGAAAGAATTCTGGAAGTTGAGGTTGACGACGGTAAACCTTGGTATTATGACATTCAGAGGTATCTGGAACATGGTGAATTCCCGGAAGGGGCGGGCAGAAAAGACAGAATAGCCATTCAGAAGTTAGCGTCCCAGTATGTGACTTTGAGAGGGGAACTGTACAAGAGGCAGGCAAACGGTATTCAGTTGAAGTGTTTAAGAAAGGAAGAAGCTCAACATGTAATGGAAGAGGTACACGCCGGGGTATGCGGTCCGCACATGAACGGGTTGAATCTGTCCCGCAAGATAGTGAGACAAGGTTTTTATTGGTCAACCATGGAAACAGACTGCGTGAAGATGGTAAAGCACTGTCATGACTGTCAAGCACATGGTAATTTGAACCACTTACCGCACACAGAATTACACAGGTTATCAGAGCCGTGGCCTTTCTCAGCATGGGGAATTGATATGATTGGGGAAATTCGACCAAATGCATCAAATGGGCATCGCTTCATAGTGGTGGCTGTAGATTACTTCTCAAAGTGGGTGGAAGCCGAATCATTCCGTAATGTTACAGCAAAACAGATGGCAAGGTTCATAGCTCGGAACCTCGTTTGTCGGTATGGTATGCCGCATCATGTAGTGACAGACAACGGGGTCCAGTTTCAAGGGGAGACGAAAGCAATGTTACAGAGGTATGGGATAGGCCACCACAAGTCATCACCGTACAGGCCGCAGGCAAATGGGGCAGTTGAGGCAGCCAACAAGACTATAAAGACAATTTTAGCTAAGATGACAGAGAATTGCAGAGATTGGGCCGAGAAATTACTGTAAGCTTTGTGGGGGTACAGAACATCAGTAAGAACAGCAACAGGGTCCACACCTTATTCCTTAGTCTACGGAATGAAAGCAGTATTGCCAATAGAAATGGAAATACAGTCCCTGAGGGTATTAGCGGAGGCAAAATTACCGGAACATGAATGGGCCGCACAGAGATTTGATCAGTTAGCACTGTTGGATGAGAAGAGAACGAAGTCTTTGTATCACATGCAGTTGTATCAGAAGAGACTAGCCCGGGCATTCAACAAGAAAGTACGCCCCACCAAGATCAGAAAGGGTAATTTAGTACTTAAGCAGTCGAGGCCGTCGACAACAGATCCGAGAGGGAAATTCAGGCTGAACTGGGAAGGACCCTACATCGTTCAGAAAGTCATGGGAAATGGAGCAGTGAAGTTGTCAGATCTCAAGGGAAATGAGTTCACAGAACCAATCAATGTCGACAGGCTGAAGCTGTACTTTGCTTAAGAAGACTTGGTCGCCAGTGGAAGACCTAACCCAACGGAATGAGAAAACTCATGCATACACGTAACCTATATCGCATCTTTTTGTGTTTGTGCTATTTTGTGTAAACAGGTGATGAAGAAGGAAAAGAGCAAGGCCCATATCGGCTGAGGAGCGAGGCTCCACATCACATCACGTCAGCTTGGGGGCGAGGCCCGTATCAGCTGAGGAGCGAGGCTCCATGTCACATTATATCAGCTCGGGGGCGAGGCCCATATCGGCTGAGGAGCGAGGCTCCACATCACATCATCAGTCGAGGGCGAGGTCCCTATAGTCAGCGGTGTGGGTCGAGGTGCCCAGGGTCGAGGTGCCCCCGTTGTCAGTTGTAGTTCCGGGTCGAGGTGCCCAGGGTCGAGGTGCCCACTACATCATCAGTTCGAGGGCGAGGTCCCTATAGTCAGCGGTGTTGGGTCGAGGTGCCCAGGGTCGAGGTGCCCCCGTTGTCAGTTGTAGTTCCGGGTCGAGGTACCCAGGGTCGAGGTGCCCACTACATCATCAGTTCGAGGGCGAGGTCCCTATAGTCAGCGGTGTTGGGTCGAGGTGCCCAGGGTCGAGGTGCCCCCGTTGTCAGTTGCAGTTATTGGGACGCGTCCCAGGATCGAGGTCCGCTGCAGTATCAACTCAACTTGAGGCGGCAGCCAAGCCAGGTAAGTAAAAATGCATTGCATAACTTTGATAGGATTGTTCAAAGTCACACACTGCACAAGTCCCATCAAAGTGGGGGCGACTGTAGGCATTGCATTTTCGCAAGTGAAACCCGATGATGAGTCTCAATTGGAGGCACTACCTTTTTAGCTAAGGATATTGCGGGAAACGGAGGTCGAAAGGGGAAATTCGGAAAAGTATGTCATCAAGTTCATTCCACAAGTTCACTGTCTTCGTTGGTGCTGCGTTCGTTCCTCCGTTCGAACCTCGTGCAGATTGCAGACGTTCGTGCCGCGTGCGAGGAGGCGTTCGAACGGAGCCGGTAATTCTGGTTTTGCTGCTAGCCTCACACCTTAGCCCATTTAGCCCCCCAAAGCCCATAAAACACATCCCAAATTAAACAAATAAATATTAATAAAACATTAACTAAATAAGATAATAATTAAATTATTAAACATTAAATAAAATATTTAAATCATTTACCAATTAAATAAAACATAAAATAAAATCATGCCTAATATAAATAAATCAAATATATTATATACTAAAACTAAAAATAAGATTTGCCTAATTAAAATCAATCCTAACCAATTAAAACCAATCAAATATTTGACTTCCTAATTCAATAAGATATACACCAATTTAAATTAGTTGACTTCCTAAATTAAAATATTTTGTCCCCCCTCAATCTTGTATATGCCTTTCCCATCTCTCCTTATTTGGAAACCAAATCTCTTCCTTGTGAGACAAGGTGAAACCCTAGCCCTTCTCTATATAAACAACCCCTAACCTAGCCATCCCTCATCTCCAATCTCTCTAGCTCATACACACAATTCACACAAGAATTATAGCAAGAAATCCTAGACATCACAAGCATATCACTCCCTTGATCCTCACCCTCACACCACCAAAAATCACACCAAAACAATCCCTAACCACCACCGAAAATCACGCAAAACACAGCAACCTAAACCACTCCCAAAACAGTCCTTAATCCCTTAAAAACGGTAACCTAAAAGACACTTAGAACCTTTGAAATAATCACACCAAACCACACTAAAAAGAACACCAAAACAGCCCACCAACAGTAAGCGGAGGATACAGAGAGAACGGCAGCAAAACCATAAGGAAACAGCAGCAAAACGGAGTCGGAACAGTAGCTCGAGTGGCCGAACAGCGAAGGAAGAGGCAAACCAGTGAACCAGAAAAGTTGCGGAGCTTTACCCCCTTTCGATCTTCGTGGAACGTGAGTCCGAGAGACAGCTTAAAAGGTTAGACCTGAGGGTATCTATCACACTTATTCCTATTTAATTTCTGGTTATTTATTTTGATTATATTTTCTGTATTTGTGGCATTTGTTGTGTGTATGATGCGTGTTGTGGGTATTGGATGAATGGAAGAGTGTCGTCTCTTGTGGTATATAGGATGGAAACCCAGACGTAAATTCCGTAGCCGAATCCGAATGGACGGTAGTGCGGTCTGTACTTGGGACACAACTCCATGTACCACTTGAGTAAAACGACACCTCCTCTTGTTTTGAGTTGCTTTGGTTTATTTAATTCTTGTCATTTAAATTCTGCATGTTGTTTAATCCCATGATACGATCGAGTGTATGGGGTTAGTAAGTGCGATGAAAGGTTCCCTAATTGGAGGGTTAAAATCCTTCACCACGATGCTTTGCAGCACCGATTGATGTGTGTTCGGTTGAATGCGAAATACGTTCAATCGGACATACTTAGTTTGATATGATTGTCTTTATTTTCGTATGCATGATTCAACCGAGCGCATGGGCTTAGTAAGTGCGATGCGAAATCCCCTATGGGGATGGGCTAAAGCCCTTTACCATGAGGCTTTGCCGCGCCGGTTGATGTGTGTTCGGTTGGATACAAGATACGTTCAATCGGGCACACTATGTTTAATATTATTGCTTTTCATTCTATGTATGCATGATTCAGTCGAGCGCATGGGCTTAGTATGTTGGTCTAAAGGTCCTCTCTTTGAGAGATCAAAAGCCCCAAAAGGCCACCTTTACGGCAGTACTTCGCCGCGCCCCCCTTTTATTTTGTCATTTATGTATTGCGTCCCATTTCATGCATCAGGTCTGTTCCCGTTCGAACGCGTTTACGAACGCAACTCGAACGCGCATGTATTTTGCCTTGTCATGCATCAGGTCTCGCTTATGTTCGAACGCATTAACAAACGCCATACGAACGAGAACATTCTGTTTCATTTCCGTTCGAACGCGTTTACGAACGCTATACGAACGCCCACGCACTTTCTTAGTTTCATAATGCATCAGGTCTGGCTCCGTTCGAACGCGTTCTCGGACGCTACACGAACGTGAACCTTCTGTTTACCGTTCGAACGCGTTTACGAACGCTACACGAACGCGCACCCACTGTCTTAGTTTCATAATGCATCAGGTCTGGTTCCGTTCGAACGCGTTCTCGGATGCTACACGAACGTGAACCTTCTGTTTACCGTTCGAACGCGTTTACGAACGCTACATGAACGCGCACCCACTGTCTTAGTTTCATAATGCATCAGGTCTGGTTCCGTTCGAACGCGTTCTCGGACGCTACACGAACGCGAACCTTCTGTTTACCGTTCGAACGCGTTTACGAACGCTACACGAACGTGCACCCACTGAATCGAGTCATCTTCATTAGATTTCATGCATAGTTTTCCTAGTAGCTATCCCCACATGTATGAATACAACTATGTTAATGAATTACAATTCATATGCTTGTGTCGTGATAACATTTGAGTATTATTTCTTGTGGTATATCGGATGGAAACTCAGACGTAAATTCCGTAGCCGATTCCGAATGGACGGTAGTGCGGTCTGTACTTGGGATACAATTCCACGTACCACTTGGAAAAGTGCCCATATGTATGTTTGTATGGTTAATATGTGTGCTTGTGTTTTCTTGAATGTAATATGCAAATAAAGTTGTATGTTCGTTGCTATTTTGATATATGTTAAGCATGCGATTTAGATATGAGATATATGTGAAATGTGTGTATAAGTTTTATTTTGCATATGAGAATTTAGAAGCATGATACTCTTGGAAATAAGTGTTACTTAAGCTTGATTAAATTATTACATAAATCCTTTCATTACAAGTGACATGAGTAAGGGACCATTCCGAACCCAACGGTTTGAGGTCTTCCCTTGCGAGGGGTGAGTGCGGCCTTAAATCTTTGTCCCGGTTCACACCGGGTGGCGACTCCATATTACTTAGTATTTCCCAACTAGGCCGCGAGCCTAGAACATGCGTCGCCCAGGTCCTGTGTCCTACACTCGGGTTCGCTAATTCCAAATTAACGAATTTTTCATTGCGTCGTAATTAAATTATTACACCTAGCGAAATCACTATTCACGTCGCTAACGACTTAATTCTAAATTAATTTGTTCGCCCGAATTAAAATCTAATTTTAATTCCGCGTCGAAATATAATTTTATTTAATATATCAAATATATTAAATAATCGATTAATTCCAAATTAATTGTTATCTCTCTTTAATTGATATTTTATCCCAGATAAAATATCTCCGCAATTAATCCCAGATTAATTTTCTCTCTCTTCTAATTAATCCCATATTAATTTAGAGTGCGAGTCATACGTCATCGGTGAATCTTTGGGAAGCGACCCATGAGATCCCCGGATATGTCGGCAGTAAATTCGGTCGTCGGACTATCCGAACACGTAAGTACCAAGTACTACGTTTATACCGATTTACAAGACAAGGTTGGCTTCTAGCAAAGCGCCATGCCTACCCAATTCTCCGGAAACATCCTTACAGGAATAAAGGATCTATATCAGGCGTAGTATATGTAGTATTGCGTATTTCTGTCCAGTATCGGATGATCAAGTGCTAGGCCTGGGGCTGGAATTGTGTCTGCCCCGTACGAAGCACATATCGGATCTCTGGTGACTAGTCTCTATAATCGGATAAACCTGACCTTGTCATTTTATCCCGATAGCTGCAGCATTTAAGAGAACCAGTCTCGTATCCTACGTGACCATCATCTCCACTATGACTGGAGTGATACTTCCATCTTGACATCACACCCAACACACTACGATTCTCAATATACCCAGCATTGGCGTACACAAAACCTGTTAAAGTCCTGGACGACCGCAACTAAAGTATATTGATTGTCGCAAGTATTAGCGGTGCAAGTCTCAGGTTAAGACCAAATACACCTACCCTGATTTCGGACTTCCATAGACACATAGTCATACTACAAATGGAATTCTGAGGGGTCTATTCAGAGCGAAGCTGTTTCCCGTACCATCGGTGAAACACAACCTCAGATTACACTTGCATGAGTATCCTATACCCAAATATATGAGAACTATGTCGTTGTGCCCTCACAACGCGCACAAGTGTAATACTAGTCTTTTACATATTTATCGATGTCCAATCTCGATAATACTCTGACTATGGATATTTAATGATTTATCCTTCGTGGACTGATACTGTCTCATAACATTCTCCATCCAGGAACAAATCATAGGGACCTCATATCATTTATATATCTTGGTGATCTAATCACAAATGATAAGAGTGCAATCTCATTTGCCATATAGTTAATTTGTACAACAACACCATGATCTGTACAAATAGTGACACTATGGGTCATAATTGTCCAACAATCTCCCACTTGGCCTATAGCCAGTCACTCGAGTGTCTTACACCCGAACTATGTACGATTGGCTCAAATTGCTGAGGAAAGGCTTTCGTCAGCGGATTTGCATGATTATCGTCTGATGCGATTTATACGATCATCATATCGCCACGATGTATGATCCGAAGGAATCAGATTAATATCGCCACGTTGAGGAGACCATTAATTCTTTAGCCTGTGCTGACGCCTAGCTCAACTGCTAACAGAATTATATCTAATCTAATTAGATTAACTATCGACCCAGAAGGCTTCTATTGCCGCCTCAGCTGTAGCAATAACCCGCATTTGTTGTTTATTCGGTAACAGTATCTTGCTTGGAAGATTTCCAGCTCACTGTTCCGTTATTCAAAATGTATAGTACCGTTTGTGACTTGTAGTCATTTTATCGGTTTGGAAACTTGCTACAGTGATCCCAGTCAATTCAAGTTCTCCATCTCCATAGTTTAAGACAGCATCCTTAGTTCTCTAAGACACTAAGTATGTTCTTAACTTCAATCCAGTGACTATCACTCGGATTGGCCTGTTTGTGAATCCATATGCTCAAAGCGTATGAGACACCAGGTCACGTACATTTTTCAATGTACGAGTTCTCGGAGAGTATTCTCGAAAGCCAAGCTTTCACCGATTGTTATTATGGGAATATCATTTCCAAGAAATGATATATTATCATTATTTTATAGGACATCCACTGTCAGTGCGCTCCCACTAACCCTCTTATATACACAAGAATCATTTTGTTTTGAATTAAATCATAAATTATTATGATTACATCAAAACGGTAATTCCAAGAACCTATGCTTGCTTCAATCCAAACATGGATCGAATAACCCACAAACCTTGTTTGCTAGTTATTGTAAGACAAAACCGTCAGGATGTTTGGTAAACATCCTCCAAAAGGTTTCCTTTTCAGGAAAGCGATTTTCCCGTTCAGCTGACATATTTCATAAAAGAAACATGCAGCATTAGCAAGCATTATCCAAATGGATTTACCATGGCAACAGGTAAAAGGTTGAATCGTAATCAACACAATGTTGATAACGACACTTTTCCGCTACAAGCCTAGCTTAGTACGTTGGTATGTTGTCATCCATGTATGTCTTCCTTGAAGACTTATATAGTACCAATAGGCATAATGTCTTGTGGTACATCAACTAGTATCCAAACTTGTTGATATACATGGAATCCAATTCGAATATTATGGCACTTTTCCATAATAGGGAGTCGATACCTTGTATCACTTCCTCATACGTAGTCAGTTGGTATACCTCAATAAGATAGACATCTTTATGAGGTGAGATCAAAAACCCATACGCCAGGTTGTTTTCTGACTCTCTCCGACATACGCGATTCTTGTGTATTCGAAGATTATGGTAATAGTTTCATCCTTGATGAACTATTTATGTTCCATTAAGGACTCGGTGTCTTGAACAGTATTACTCTCATTTTCATCGAGTTTTACTATCCTCCTACTTACCACTGCATATCGGTATTCCTCTTTGGAAAACCGCATGGTGAGCAACAATCTAATTCTTCTCAGGTGAGATGTATAAGTACAATACTTATGGTATCCCTATGATAACCTACAATTGGCGTTTATCCAATTTGGGTTTTAGTTTGGTATCATCCAAACATATGCCTAGCATACCCAAATTATCAGGAATGTGAAACCCGGTTTCTTTCCCGTTCATATCTAATATGAAATCTGTCAAACAGATTTTTATGGAACCTTATTCTAAATAAGTTCTGCACTGTTAATTCTTATCCGTTGAAGGAAATGATAGCTCAGAGCGACTCATGATTAACCTTATCATGTCTAACATAATTCAATTACTCAGTTCGGACACATCGTCAACTTGACGTGTTCCGGGAGGAGTCCTCATTGAAAGAATACTTTACTCTTTCAAGTATACGAGAAACTTATTGCTTAAGTATTTTCCATTACGGACTTACCGTGACGGTTTAATACTTTAGCCGATCTGTTTGTCTATTTCGTGTTGAAACTATAAAAGTTTCTGATTTGTGTTCTTCAAAAGAAACACATAACCATTACGCGATGCCACATCCGTAAAGGTCACGAAATATTCATATCCACATCTAGCCTAGCTAGACATGGGCCCACTTGCTTCACTATGAACTAGGGCTAACAGATAGGTGGCATTTACACTTTTACCAAGTAAATAGTATTTTAGGCACTTTGCCCAATAAACTAGATTCGTAGACTTTATTTGAATAGAATCAAATCAGTCCTGGTACCCACTCTTCAAAAGTGTGGATATACGACTCATGTTTAATTGTGTCCCAGACAACAATGCCACAAATTAGTTTCTTCCGATCAAATCAGTTTGAGCTATTTGTTTGTCATGTTATATATTTGAGATTTATTTATATTCAAAATATAAATTCTGTTATTCACATCTAATGTGTTTATCTCAATATCATCTTTATATAATGAAACACTTTAGTGTTCTAGAATATAAAGGTTCACCGGCAACGGATTGAACACTGATATAAAGATAATGTTTCTAGTCAAACTAGTTACATTATAATAGTTTCCAAATTTAGGTACACACCGGAAGGGTAGTTCCTAAAATTAGGTATCTACGGTTAAAACAGCGACTTTCGTCTCGTTTCCAATTCGTAGATTTATCTCAATTGAAGTTAGTATCTTGTTCAAAACAGATTCTGAACATCAATATATATTTATGTACCACACTGAGTATTTAGAATCTAATTTTAATACTAGTAGTGAACATAATTTTGACAAATATATTTGAAGTCAGAGCCTTGCTCGTTCTTCAATTCCTTCATGTCTGCTTTGTCCAAACGGCAGTCACACTTCCGCGATCCTGTTTGCCACATTTTGGCAGACATTTTGGGATATGTCTTTTATCTTCCTAGAAGATTATAATGATTTTGCCTTTGCCCTTTTCATATTCCAGTAGCCTTTGGCCAAGCCTCGGGTTTCTAGAATATTGAAGGTGCGACTAGCGCTACTTGTCTAATTGCAAACTTTGACTTTATCTCTTTGAGAATAGTCATTAACTCTCCAAGAGTTATCAATTGAAATTTTAGTACTTCTAAAATCCAAAGATAGATTTATGAAGATCCTTCAATTTCTTTATCATACTTTAAGGATCTAATCCTTAGTTCTGATTCAGAAATTAAGGAGTCTACTGCGACAAGCTTAATGGATTAAGCACTTAAGTTATCATTACATGATCTTCCAAAGATCATGCTCTACTATTTGCTTAACTCTGGGCTTAAGGTCTAATATGTTATTTTATCAAATAAAGTAACTTATTATTTTCCAGGACCTTCCTGAAATTTTATTCCCAATTTGAAAATTTAAACCATTAAAATACATTTTCCCTAGGATTATGTATTAAACGTCAATCTTTCAATTTTATCTTGATTCTAATAGTCCAACTATTTAATCAACGATTAAGGTACTATTTATTATAAGGATTACAATAGTCCAACTATTTAATCAACTATAATTTAATAGATTAAAATCAATTATATTGATTACTATAATCCAATTATAAAATCAACTATAAATGAATTGTTTGAATATAGTCCAAATATTTATTAAAAACAACGTTTAAACATTAGTCCAACTAACATTTAATATATTTGACGAATGATATTTGTTTGAGCGCGTATGGCAAGTAATTAAACGAATATTGCAAATTCAATTCTTGCCTCCCACTATTTTTCGGCGAGCCTATAACCCTATGTCGAGTACAAAGAAATGTATGATAATTAAACCGTGTTTCCTAGTGGGCTAGGATCCCGTTAAATATCACACAATCTTGACTTTGGCCAAAAAATTGTATGATAATTAACTAGGTAGATCTCTAAGATCGATTGGATCCAATCCAATTCATAGATCTGGTAGGGGGACTCCAAGTCCGAAACATATATCTTATATATGCCAATACATCCAATGTATTACCTAACATTTTTCCTCTGAATCAACTAAGCCTTGGCTTTGGCACAACAAACTTAGTGATCCCAATTAAGCGCGACCCATTGACCATGGAAAGCTTCGTAATCAATGTCGATGGACAAGAAGTGGTCTTGACTTTGGCCAACAAACCACAACTTGGACAAAACACCAATATGGAACAAAGCCTTCGTGATTCAAACACATCTTCGATGGACAAAGGCCTTGACTTTGGCCAACAAGCCAATGCCAGTCTCGGATCTTGAGTGAGAATCACTCAATGGAAGGAAAAACGCTTAATATTTTGCGAGGGTTTTTCGAGTGCAAATTGGCAACCAATTTATTATCTTTGTTAAGGTCTCATCATCATACACCCTTAAACATGCATTCTAAACACATAATAAAGCGCGTATAAATAAATAATAATGATATGCGGATGGATACTTTACACAATGATCCTAGATCAAATCTCTCTCTTTCTCTCTCCCGCTAGCACAAGTATTTACTTCTACCCGTTACACTACACTTCTAAAGAAACCTCATTTAAATTGAGGGGAATAGGTGAGAAGAGAATACAAAGAAATGAGAGGTAATAAGGCTGGACACGCAGGTCCAATTAATAAATCAAATTTATTATAACAATTTCTAAAATTGTCCCACCCATCTAATATCCATCTGATATACATTATTCATGCATCGCAACCATGTATTCACACAAGCATGTTATCAATCAATCTAATCAAATTAATTAATCTGATAATTAATGATCATCCAATGTTCAAACAACGATTTGATTTTGCTAGAGTCAAACTCGTTTTGCGAATAAGTACTTAAAGTACGAATTCTCGAATTAAATTAAACTACATCATTAAAATCCAATTTAATATGCATTCAATTCTAATTCGCTATTTAATTCCAAATTAAATACTACACTTTAATAATGAACTTTTACCACTTAAATTCCAAATTTAATCGCAACGGGTCTCAAAGCCCGATTTGACGTCCAACGTCAATTTAATTAAAGTCCAATGGGATTTTAATTTTGGGCCTAATTGGATCCAACCAATTTTTCCTAAACGCAACTTTGTACAACAAAGCCCAACAAGCCCATTTACAACATTAAAAGCCCAAATCCAATTTTAAGGCCGAAATAATTAAATTCCAAAAATCCAATTTTCCCAATTTAATTACCAAAGTGTATAACATGATTAATTACCCAAATTAACATTTCTAAAACATCAATATACACAATTAATCATGCTCATTTTCATCATCACATGTCCAACACATTTTGATTAAAATCAAACCCATTACATGCTATATATGTCTCGGCCAAAGGAGGGGATTTGTGTCCGATTCGAATTCAATCCAATTAATTCCACAATCGACATTAAATCACATTCCCGAATGATTCTAACTCATCCAATGAATCAAAAATAAAAAAATCCAAGACTAAATAGGGCAACTCATATTCGGCCAAGCCTAAATATTTGGGGAAAAATGTTCCAAACATTATTTCATCAAATTGATCCAATCAATCATCAATTAAACATGTATTAAGCATACTCAAACATCCAATTTATTCAAATCATGCTCAAATACAAATTACCCAAATTTTAAGCTCTAAACTTTTCATGCTCAAACCTTGCTCTAGATGCCATTGTTGGTTTCTATTAAGGTCCCAAGATCAATAATAAGCATGAAATATGTGCGAATACAAATCGAAGAAGTTGCGGAATACTCACATCGATCGGTTGAACGACGTGAAGACGAACAAAAATCTGATTTTCTCCTCTTCACTGGTTCGGCAGTGGCAGTTCACAGCCCACTGGTTTGGCTCGGTTTTGGTCATTCGTCAAGCTCCAAGCTTCGTCGAACGGTTCCCGGCTCATGGGTGGACTTCCCTATCACCTTCGTATGTCTCGTAAGTGTGCTAGCACTTGTGATTTTGCCACAAAATCCCACTTTTGTGCTTCCCACTGCTCACGATTTTGACAGAAACCAGTGAGCCGTTTTGCCCCTCCATGGGCGTGAGTTATAGAGAGAAAGAGAGAATGAGAGATTGTGTTGAATTAGTTGGAAAAGTGTATATCATACACTTATATATTTTCCAAAAATAAATTAATTGATTTACCACTTTTTGGCTTCCAAAAAGTCAAAGGCAAAACTTTCCAACAACTCCAACGACTACCATCAATCAATCAATGGTCACATCACTCAAAGTGACATGATTTGACGCTAGATGCGACTAGCGATTTGACGCTTGATTTGACTTACGTGCCGCACTCGAATTCGAAATACGAATGCGCTCGTAAATAATCCCGGGCTCGGGTTCGCTAATTCCAAATTAACAAATTTTATGTTGCGTCGTAATTAAATGATTACACATAGCGAAATCACTATTCACATCGCTAACGAATTAATTCTAAATTAATTCGTTCGCCCGAATTAAAATCTAATTTTAATTTCGCGTCGAAATCTAATTTTGTTTAATATATCAAATATATTAATTAATCGATTAATTCCAAATTAATCGTTATCTCTCTTTAATTGATATTTTATCCCAGATAAAATATATCCGCAATTAATCCCAGATTAATTTTCTCTCTCTTCTAATTAATCCCAGATTAATTTAGAGTGCGAGTCATACGTCATCAGTGAATCTTTAGGAAGCGACCCATGAGATCCCCGGATATGTCGGCAGTAAATTCGGTCGTCGGACTATCCGAACACGTAAGTACCAAGTACTACGTTTATACCGATTTACAAGACAAGGTTGGCTTCTAGCAAAGCGTCATGCCTACCCAATTCTCCGGAAACATCCTTACAGGAATAAAAGATCTATATCAGGCAAAGTATACGTAGTATTGCGTATTTCTGTCCAGTATCGGATGATCACGTGCTAGGCCTGGGGCTGGAATTGTGTCTGCCCCGTACGAAGCACATATCGGATCTCTGGTGACTAGTCTCTATAATCGGATAAACCTGACCTTGTCATTTTATCCTGATAGCTGCAGCATTTAAGAGAACCAGTCTCGTATCCTACGTGACCATCATCTCCACTATGACTGGAGTGATACTTCCGTCTTGACATCACACCCAACACACTACGATTCTCAATATACCCAGCATTGGCATACACAAACATGTTAAAGCCCTGGACGACCGCAACCAAAGTATATTGATTGTCGCAAGTATTAGCGGTGCAAGTCTCAGGTTAAGACCAAATACACCTACCCTGATTTCGGACTTCCATAGACACATAGTCATACTACCAATGGAATTCCGAGGGGTCTATCCAAAGCGAAGCTGTTTCCCGTACCATCGGTGAAACACAACCTCCTATTACACTTGCATGAGTATCTTATACCCAAATATATGAGAACTATGATGTTGTGCCCTCACAACGCGCACAAGTGTAATACTAGTCTTTTACGTATTTATCGATGTCCAATCTCGATAATACTCTGACTATGGATATTTAATGATTTATCCTTCGTGGACTGATATTGTCTCATATCATTCTCCGTCCAGGAACAAATCATAGGGACCTCATATCATTTATATATCTAGGTGATCTAATCTCAAATGATAAGAGTGCAATCTACTTTGCCACATAGTTAATTTGTACAACAACACCATGATATGTACAAATAGTGACGTTATGGGTCATAATTGTCCAACATTTACACCAAGAGAGATAAAAATAAGTTCATTATCTTATCTTTGTACGTGGATGATATACTTATAGCCGAAAATGATAATGAGTTTGTAAAACACATCAAAGGATGGTTATCATCTAAATTCGAGATGAAAGATATGAGTAAAACTGCATATATCATTGGGGTTAAGATCTCAAGGAATCGTTCAAATGAATTGTCACTCTTTCACAAGAGTCATACATCAAGAAAATTCTTGAATGCTTCCAAATGCAGGCTTGCAACCCATTGACACTCATATCACGAAAATTGAAGTTTTAAGTCGTAGATTGTGTCCTGAAACTCACAGAAAAAGGAAAAATGAAGAAAGTTCCTTATGCAAGTGTAGTTGGAAGTTTAATGTACGCAATGTTATGTACGAGACCTGATATATGTTTAGCTGTTAGAATGGTAAGTAGATACCAATCCAATCCAGGACTAGCACATTGGAAAATAGTTAAAAAAATATTTAGTTATATGAAATGGACAACTGACTACTCATTGTGTTATCAAGAGAATGAACTACAATTGCGAGGCTATACCGATGCTGATTGGGGGGAGATTTAGATGAAAGAAATCTACCTCCAGTGTTTTTTCTTATTAAACAATGGTGACATATCGTGGAGCAGTAAGAAACAATCTTGTATAGCCGTATCCACAATGGAGGCTGAATTTGTGGCTTTTTCATCTGCAATACAAGAAGCTGTGTGGTTGAAAAGGTTCTTTGATCATTTTGGTATGTCAAATAATAGTTCCGGTCCAGTATTAATTAACTGTGATAGTGAAGCAGCAATAGCTTACACAAAAGACCCAAAATTCCATTGTCAAACGAAACATATAGATACCAAATATAACTTTGTAAAAGACAGTTGCACGAAAAGAGGTAAATATGAAGTATATTTCTACGCAAGAGATGGTAACAGATCCATTGACCAAGCCTGTTCCTAGAGATGTCTTTGTTAGACATGTAAAAACTCAGGGATTGCGTAGAAGTTAATGTACTTGCATATTATGATGTGCTATTTTTCCTAATAATGTCTATTAATGTTAATACTCATTGATATTTGTGTTCAATGCTTACATGTTACTATGTTGATACATGTTTAAAAAAATATACTATTAATTAATATGAGAAGTATGTCAGACAAGTTAATGATTGGCCCCCTCACACGGACAATCGCCTTCATTACTTTGTGATAATTTAAGCTAATTATATGAGTGATAATTTAGAGAGCTCAAGCTTGAAAATTTGGTAATGTCGTTATGAGGTCACTTTCTATGTGATATGACCGAAGGTGAATAAGTTCATTTCACCTTACTTGTCTTAATGTCAGATGTAAATTAGACATTGTGTTTGTCGAAACTATCATTTGTACGATATTTTATGAGACATACACTCCATGGGAAATGAGAGAATATATTAGCACATGTTTTCATACCATGTGTACAATTGCGACTATTAATGGTAATAAAAATAAATATCTCGGTTTTGATATTGTGTGAGACCCTTGAGATTATTTCAATATCACATTGTACCCTTTAGACTCTTATCTACTTCTCAAAACTTAGAATTGATGATCGCTATCTTGGAGTGTTACTAAAGGATCATGAGAGATTCGATCCAAAAGAACATCTTTGGAAAAGCGAATTGAATCAAAGTTGAGAGATTCGAGAAATTAGAATGATCATTATACGAGTAATATCGCATTAGCTTTATTCATTGGTCGACCAATTATGTTGTTCTATGTGATTAAACATGATTGTGAATACAAAATAAATATTACTTTCGAAAAGAGATCGAGAAAGATATAATGTGATAAATGATTGAGGATACCATACCTAATCCACTAGGGTTCTATCTATTATTCGAGTAGTTATATATTCCTAACAGATGTATAGCAATTGAGCTCTCGAAATATACTGGTCGTACGACACAATTGCTAAGTATGAATTGTTCTTATAAAGACAATAAAAATTATTGATCTCATTATATGTGAGTGGAAGATGTTAGAAATATTAGAAAATAACATTTAGAAAACGTTAATAGAAAACATGTGGTACACCTATGATAGTAATATTTTTGGAGGGGTTAGGGGAAGTCATTATGCTACCAAATGCATGTGATTAGATAGTAATCAAAACATCCAAATGCATGTTATTACATAATAATCAATGCTTGCTTCCAAGTGCATTTGAGTTAATAGGAAGTCATGCATATGATGGACTGATGGTATAGTAACTTGATTTCTCCTCCTATAAATATGAGCATTTACTCATTGAGAAAATCAATCAATTAAATTTGACTAATGACATCTCTATAAGTGGTAAGGTATGCAATTGTGTTGTGAAAAACTTAGATTTATTTCAGTATATTTATAAATAAATCTAAAACTAATAATACATATATGATTAAATCTTAAGTGGACAAATAGACTTGTTCTAAGAAAATATTATGGATGATATTCCCGTATAGGACAAGATGGCCAGTGGCGGAGCCACCTAAGGACCAGTGGGGCAGTTGCCCCCACTGGTCCACTAGTCTTTTTTTTTTTTTTTTAATTATATATATATATATTTATATTAGAAAATATAAATAATTAAACAACACACATAAATACATTATTTTTTAATTTTTTGAGTTGTATTTTTTAATATAATATGTAGGCCCAAGCCCAAATTAATTTTAAAAAATTCCAATACACCTTTGTATCAATCTTATTTCTTAAACATATTTAAAATAGTTATATTTAATTTATATGTGTATAGATAATTGACTATTTTTCATTTTAAATCCACTCATTTATGTGTTTTTCCATTTGCAAAAGAATAGAGATTTCATTACATTTAAATAAAAATAATTATGTTTATACTTAGGTTTGTTTATTGATCTTCTAATTATTAATATATTTGTAGTAATTCTTACTGAAACACGTCTTGTATAGTTTTTATGTAAAAAATATTCACATATTAATATAATTATAATTATTTTGTATATATTTTTTTGTATATTTATTTTTTTTTATAGCTGTTCAAAGTACAAATGTTGCGTTTTAACACTAGGCTTTTAATAATTTAATTAAAAAAGTGATTAAATATATAATAAATTAGCGGAAATTTAGTATATAATATACTACATAAACTTAAATACATAATTTTAAAAATAATTTCTTACTTAAATTCTTAGGGTAAATTGTATTTTATAAATTATGGATAAAAATATAATTCTGAAAATTTTGGGTTAAAATATAAGTTTAGAAATTAAGGGCTATTTCATAATTTTCAAAAGTATAGAGATCATCTTGTAATTTCAAAAAATATGTATGAATTCATTATATATTACTTTGGTAAGAAAAAAAATTTGCCCCCACTGATTGAAATTTCTGGATACGCCACTGAAGATGGCAACACGAGCTCTGAGGGATGGAGACGGAAAAGGTATGGCCTTAGATATTATACATTGGTAGCCATAAAGATAAATATTACAAAATATTGAATGACGATTTTAGCATTGATTTAACAAGATGTGCAATATCTTTACAAATGAGTTCTTATCAATAGTTTTATATTATCCAATAAGAGTAAATTTTTTCCTTTTTTAAGAATTTACCACTGTCATGTTTGAATGTTTTTTTGTTTTTGTTTTTTGTTTTTTGTTTTTTGTTTTTTGTTTTTCTGAAAAAAAAAAGGAACAATTTTCTGGATATAAAGTTAGTAGCTTGGAAGAGCTCAGCAGTGTAGATAATTAGAAGAGAGACATGTCGGGTGCAATAGTAGTAGATCAAATAAATAGTATGAATTAAAAGAAATATAATGTTATTGTGTTATTTTAGATATTGATATGGTAAATATTTCGGATCTCTTCGATTTTATAATTTAAATGAGATAATTTGATTTGTTTATATTTAATATATATATTATTTCCGTTTGTCTCGTAATTACCAAATAAAAATTTCTTATTCATATTAAAGTTTCTCTATCCTCTTTATCTTTCATTTGAAATCATATATCTAACTATAAACAACTTTTAAAATGCTTAATTTTCTTTTGAATGAATTCCAATGAAATTTAATGTAATTTATTCAATTTAAACCTAAATTTTCTTATCTAACTTCAAATCTTGATTAATACAGATTCACTTCACAATAACTAATATTCAGAGTCTGCATGCTGAAGCATAACAAATAATAAAAGTTCATAAAAAACTTTTAGAAATAATTTAAAATCCAGATTAATTTTGCAATAACTAATAGTTAGGCTTGACAATTAGGCTTGCCCGACCCGGGCCCGCAGGGTTGGGACTAGGACCTTAAATAATGAGGCACTTTAGTTAAAGGGCCGGATAAGGGTTTTTAAAACAAAAGCCCTGATCCGGCCCTTTATTACATATAATTTTTTAAAGATTTATATATGTTTATAGAATTATATGTTTACAATTTAGAATTATTTATTATTAGTATTGTTTAATGTACCAGTATACTGTTTATAGTTTATTATTATTTTTAAGCCTGATTAAGTTGTATTAGTAATATTTGTTACTTTCTTAGTTTTCTTTTTAATATTTAGAACTTATAATGTATTTTATAAGGTGTAAACTTTTGAAAAAAAATTCATTTTATAGTGAGATTATGTCAATTTTTTTAAAAAATATACTAATATTTAATTAAAAATTTTATAAAAATTTAGGGCCTGGTTTGGCCCCTGTCCAGCCCCATATCAAGTGGGTTAGGCCCGAGCCCGGGCTCGACCCTCTCATAAATGGACAAGGCTTTTGAGGGTTTGGGCTTTAATATATTTTATGGGCTTGGCCAATGCCCAGCCCAACCTATTGCCAACCCTACTAATAGTTAGATTTTGTATTTTGAAGCACAACAAATAAAAAAAAAAGATTATGAAAAAACTTATAGAAATAATTTAAAGTAAAATAACAAAAAACAATTAACAATAGATCTGAAATAAAAAAAATGGTTAGGTTTTGTGGTCGGCTGCTATTTAATTTTTTATTTTAATAAGAAATTATGTTTTATATTGTAACAGACCTCTTATTTTAATAATTTATTATTTTAATTTTATAATTTAATAATAAAAAATTATTTATAGATTATGTGCCACATACACAAATATATATTTTAATAGGATATTATAATATGTTTTTTTATTATAATATGTTTCTTATTTTAATAGTTTATCATTTTAATTTTATAATACTAAATTAGAATATTAATTAATTAATTAAATTAATAGGTTTAAGATGAGATTATGTTTTTATATTGTAATAGGTTTCTTTTTTAATTTTACAATTTAATAATAAAAAATTATTTTTAAAGATATTTTAATTTTATAATTTAATAATAAATATGAGATTCTATTTTTATATTATAATAGATTTCTTATTTTAATAATTTATTATTTTAATTTTATAAATTAATAAAAAAAATAATTATAGAGATTAGTTTTCACATATATTTTTTTTTATCTTAATGAGAGATTATAATATATTTACTTATTATGATTGATTTTTTTATTTTAATAGTTTATCATTTTAATTTTAAAAAATAATAAATTACAATATTAAGTAATTAAAGTAATAGATTTTTTATTTTATTAGGAAATTATATTTTTATATTGTAATAGGTTTCTTATTTTATAATTTATCATTTTAATTTTACAATATAATAAAAAGTATTGAAAGGAATATTTTAATTTAATAATTTATTTAAAAATAATAATTATAAAAAGTAGATATCACATCCAAGCCTTTGTTTAAAGGCTTGTAGTTTATCACAAGTCTTGGTGTACCTCTTTCTATTTCAGAATTTTTATTTACATAGAAAGCGGCGCAAGACCAAGGGGATCTAGACTTAACAATTAAACCTTTGGATTCTAAATCTTCGATCTCATTCCTACAATGTTTTTCTAAGTCCATATTCATCTGAATAGGTCTAGCTTTTGTAGAGATTTATTTTTCATCAAAAGAGGACTCATAAGGAAGATCTATCAAATGTTGCTTCCTGCTCCAAAAAGCAGAAGGTAGATCAGCACAGATTTCTTTCTCAATTAAAACTTTGAAATCATTAATCTTTTGTTTCACAAAATCAGTTTGTAATTGTTTTTCAAGTCTTTCAAAATTTAAATCCTTTTTTAAATAAAGTAAGTCATTTTGTTTTTTCTTTAACAAAACACTAACATGGTTTTGGTAAACAGAACAAGCTTTTACAATATTTAAATTTCTTGTTTTGGGTTTTTCAATAAAGGAAAATTTTTATTTTTTATTTTTTGCTTTAAAGGTTATACCATCATAATTAACGGTGTAAGGAGTAATGAGGTTTATGAAAGGAGTTCCTAGGATAACAGCATGATGTATATCATTTGTTAACAGAAAGGAAGTCCTGAATTCAAAACCATCATTTGGAATTGAAGCATCTACTTTGGAAGAAATTTTTAATTTTTAATTATTTGCGGCAGACAAGGAGACTGTGATGTTTGGGTAACAGTCAAAGGAAATAGGACCTTTACAGAGACTTGATTCAATACTGCTGAGTAAAGAATCATCAAAAGAGATGAATTTGCCATCTCTTAGAACAGCTAAGATGGAGGTATCTAAACCTTCTTTAGTGAGGGGCTTTATACCGACTTGGATTAAACCAACATGCACATAATTAAATTTTTTATCTTTTAGATGTTTTAAAGCATGTTCAGAAAATAATTTTATTGTCTCAAAAGGTTTTGTAAGAGTAATATCACGTTCTCAGTCTTTATGATATAATCTGTTTTTAGGAAATCAAGCTTTTTGGTTTTATAAATCATGTCTTTAGAAATCTTTGGCAATTTCCAGCAGTCAATGGCTTTATCAAAATCTTCAATTATAAATTCCTCAGAGTTTACTATATTCTTTGAAATACTAGTCCTTTCAGTAGAAGAGCTAGACAAAGAGGAGGTTCTACAGAGTAGAGATTCCATGAGTAACTAAGCTTTTAAACTAAGACTTATGAGTTTGCCTATAGGTATGGGTTTACTGCCCTAAGCGGAATCCTATCCTAAATGGGACTTATAACCAGTAAAAAATTCAACAAACAAACATGAGATAATTTAAAAGAAAGAAATCATACAATCTTTACAATTTATCACGTCAGTATTTTGGGCTTTAATTTCCTCAACATTTGATTTTAAATGTCCTTTAGAACAGAGCCACTGCTGGACCATATGTTGGGACAGTTTGGACTCCTCATCAAATTTAGACCACCACTTGACTTTGAAAGTTCTTTGGACAATTAATTGGGATTCGTGAGTGTGGAATTGAAGACTCCACATCCAGACCCATGGTAAGAAAAAATTTGTGCAGAAACAGAAAAAAGGGGGAAATCTTCTTTCTGGATCAGAAGGAATGTAATGGGCTTTAAAGAGGTTTAAACAGGCTTTTTCATTTGGGGTAAGGATATATGGGCTTGGTCCATAGTAGTTCCACCAATGTTGGAACCAATTTGGAAGGCTTTCAATAGTTATTTTTGAATTAAAGAAAAATAACCATGAGTGGCTTTTCTTTGGATTTTGAATAAGAAATGTATTAAACCATGCTTGCTGGTAATCCCAATAAGAGAAAGATAAGCAGTGGTTTAAACGATTTTGAAAATTGGCGGGAAAGAATTTGGGGTTATGGAGGGGTTCTCCCCATTGCTTTGGAGATAGGACTTTAAGGATAGTAGCCGTTGAATAGGCTGGTTCAGAATGAGTATCAGCAAGGTAAAAATGCTTGAATTTCACAGATTCTGTGAATTCGAGAATGTCTTGATAAAAGGATTGGGGTTTTGATAAATCCCAAGGTTTGAAAAACCAACCCTTTGAAAAAAACTTTGAAAGAGTCACAAATGGATCAGGATTATAAAACCCATCTTCAACACTTAAAATATTTTGTTGATAGGTTTTATTAAACCAATCGGACTTTTGAGAAGGTTTTGGAGAAATAAATTGGGAAGAAGAATTCCCACTTAAAACGATTTCTTTTTGGGATTTTGGAAAAATAACTTCTTTAGAAGATGTCTTTTGGATTTCTTGGTTTTTTGAAAAGCTTTGTAGAGCAAGAATAAGTTCAGGGGATTTAGAGATGGATTCAATCCATTCATTTACCTGTTCCTGAGAAGTAATAGCTTTGGATGAAGATTCTTCGTCTTCTTGGATCGTGTCAACCCAAGATTTAATGGGAATGCCAGAGGCTAATTTTGGAATTGGTGGAGGAGACTGAGATTCTTTGTAGGTGCTTTGGATAGCTGGTTCTTTAAGTTTGGCTTTGCCAGTGTCTTTCTTTTTGGGTGGCATTATCTGTTTTGAAGAAATTCTCTGGTTAGAAAATCTGGAACAGAATTTTTATCTCCTTTAATAAATTCAATTTCGAAATCAAAAACACTCAAAATTGCTTGCCATCGTGCAAAAATCTGTTTTGATGCAATGTTATGAACATCTTTTTCTAAAACATGTTTTGCAGCTTTGCAATCAATTCTTAGTAGAAATTTTTGATTTAGCAAATCACTTTGGAATTTTGAAATGCATAGAACAGTGGATAGTATTTCTTTTTTAATGGTAGAATAATTTTTCTGGCAATCATTCCAATGGGCAGAAACATATTGTACTATATGTTCTTTATTATTCTCAACTTGCTTTAAAATAACACCATACCCTAAGTCAGACGCATCAGTTTCAACAACTTTTGGTAAACTAGGGTTAGCTAAATATAAACAGGGGATTTCTTTGACGGTATCTTTTATTAATCTAATAGCTTTGGTGTGTTCATCAGTCCAAGGGACAGGAACTTTCTTTAACCTATCATGTAAGGGCTTTGCAATCCTATTGATATTAGGACAAAAATCTAGAATATAATTTAGACTTCCTAGAAATCTTTGGAGTTGGGTCTTATCAATGATTTTATCAGGAAATTTATCAGCAAAAGCTAGAGATCTTTCAATGGGTGTAATAGTTCCTTTGGAAATGTAATGTCCTAGGAATCTAACTTTAGTCTGAAACAAAGAAATCTTTGTACTAGAAACAGCTAAACCAGCTTATCTAGTGGCAAAATAAAAAGTCTTTAAATGTTTGAAATGTTGATCAATGTCTTTTGAGAAGATTAATACATCATCAATATAAACTATGCAAAAATCTGAGTAAGGGTTATAGATGTCATTCATAATTCTTTGAAATTCAGAAGGTGCATTCTTTAGACCAAAAGGCATAACTGTCCATTCGAATTGTCCAAATGGAACAGTAAAAGCAGTCTTATAACGGTCTTTAGGATGAATTTGAATTTGCCAAAAACCAGACTTCATATCAAATTTTGAAAATATGAAAGCAGAGTGAAGTTTTTGAAGCAAATCTTTTTTGTTAGGTATGGGATACCTAATCCATTTTAAGGCTTTGTTTAAAGGCTTGTAGTTTATCACAAGTCTTGGTGTACCTCTTTCTATTTCAGAATTTTTATTTACATAGAAAGCGGCGCAAGACCAAGGGGATCTAGACTTAACAATTAAACCTTTGGATTCTAAATCTTCGATCTCATTCCTACAATGTTTTTCTAAGTCCATATTCATCTGAATAGGTCTAGCTTTTGTAGGGATTTGTTTTTTCTTTAACAAAACACTAACATGGTTTTGGTAAACAGAACAAGCTTTTACAATATTTAAATTTCTTGTTTTGGGTTTTTCAATAAAGGAAAATTTTTATTTTTTATTTTTTGCTTTAAAGGTTATACCATCATAATTAACGGTGTAAGGAGTAATGAGGTTTATGAAAGGAGTTCCTAGGATAACAGCATGATGTATATCATTTGTTAACAGAAAGGAAGTCCTGAATTCAAAACCATCATTTGGAATTGAAGCATCTACTTTGGAAGAAATTTTTAATTTTTAATTATTTGCGGCAGAAAGTCTTTCATGTGTTTTTTTATGAAATCTATTAGGAATAATAATTTCTTTTATGCAATTTAAATCAGCACCTGTGTCAAACAAGGCAACTGTGTCTATTTGGAAATCTGATGAGAGGATTAAAGTAATCCAAATTAATATTTTCTTGTTGTCACTTGTTTTAGAACAAAAAGAAAATCATTTGGAAGTGGTTCTTTACAATCAAGATTCTGGATTCCAGTCTCATCATTTTCAGAATCTGGATCTTTTTCTGAGTTTCCTTCCAACTGACTTTTAAGAAGAAGTTGGATGGTTTCAGAATCATTTTTCTGTTTTTCTTTTAAATCTTTTATTTCAAACTTTATTTCTTGAATTTCTTTTTGAAGGTCTTGAAAACTGAGTGTATCTTTTTTATTTTTCTTTTTACTTAGGATCTGAGTAAGATCATAAGTATTCTGTTTTAAAACAGGAATTTTGGAAGATTCACCTTTGTCAAAAGTTTTTAGAAGTTTATCAAGATATTCTCTTTGTAAATCAGGATTTGAAATATGTTTTACAATATCAAGAAAAGTTTCTTGTTCTTTAGTTAAAACATTAAGTTTCTTATTCTTTAAGTAAGAATTTGTGTCCGAATCACTATTGCTTTGACTAGAGGTATCTGAGTCAACTAACTCATCAACTTGTAAAGGTTCAGAATTTCATGTTACTGAGGATTCAGACTCAGAAGACTCAATAAGCAGATTTGTTATTTTGGAAAGAATTTCTTCACTGAGATCAAGTTCATGAAGTTTTCTGTTCATTCTACAATATTTTACAGTATGTCCTTTCTTTCCACATTTATAACAAGTAGCTTCCTTATAATTGAAAGGGGCTTTGGTTTAGAAGTGTAAGGTTTTCTATTAGACTTCTTATAAGGCTTTGAAGGCTTCTTATAGAAATTTTCTCTAGGACTATGATAAGATCTTTTAAACTTTCTAGAACCGTAATTCTTTTTGTTAGGTTTTGAAGAACATTTTCCTTCACACAATGTTTGAGGTACTAGTTTTGAAAGGATCATAGTTGAACTGTTTAAAAAAACTACCTAGTTCTTGCTTAGATTTCCTAAGCTCCCATTTTAGGCGTTTCTGAAGTTTCAAGTCTTGGCAAATCTTTAAACCTTCCTTATTGATAAAACTAACTAACTCACCATAGGTAAGTCTATCATAAGGGACATGGTTGTCATAGAGGGCTTTAATGGAATTTCTAACTTTTTCACCTAGAAGGGTAGGTAAACCAGCAAGGAATTTTTCTTTCCAAGTAATATTATTAGCATCATCTCTTAGAAAGAGTCGTGTAAAGAAGGTGGTTTTATAACTTTGGAAATCACTAAGCTTTCTACATCTTAAGTTATGTAGTAACTCAGCATTTTTATCACGTAGGTGAGAGGGAGTGAATGATGAATGGAGAGAATGGTCAAAATTAAAGTAGCAACAGTATCTTGAATATGACTGTTATATTCATCTAGAATAGGAACATTGTCTTCATCTGTTTGAATAGCATTCAAGACATCTAACTGTTGTTGTCTGGTGAGAAGATGATCCCACCATCCTTTAAGTTGACCGGTAAAACCAGCAACGAGAATCTCTGCAATTGCTTTATCAGAGGTTCCTGTTTGGGTTTTGTAGGCATTTGCTACCATGGTCATTTGTTGTAATAGGCTAAGAATATTATATTCAGACATTCTATCTATATTCCATTCATAGACAGAAGATGCATTAAACCGGGACTGGCTTATTGCACTAGGCCTATTATCAACGGCTAAATCAGGAGGAGAAGTAGCAGGAAGTGCTAATTCCCAATGAACTTTGTTGACTTTAGAGACAGGTTTGGATTTTTCTCGAAAGGCTTCTATGTCTGAAGAAGCTATAGAAGAATTATCTATATCTAGAACTCCTATTCTACTACTAGATTGGGGAGTATCTAGGGCAATATCAATTTTCTTCTTTGAAGAGGAAGATGATGTTTCTATCATATCCAATTGTTCTTTAATAGCTCTAACAAAATCGGATTTTGACTCATGGACAAGCTTCTGACTATCTTTAGAAACCTGGAATGGTTCAAAAATAGGCTTTTTAAGCTTCTTGTCTTCGTCAATTTTAATAGTCTTTAAAGGGGAAACAGTGATTGTAGAGTGTTGGATTTGACTTTCTAGTCTAGTCAACTGTTTTCCTATTGTATTTAGATTAGTATTACAGAAATTATTCTGTTGGATAATACTATCTAAGTTTTTATCAGTGTCATTGGCTCTATGTATCTTTAAAGGTGAGGCTTTAATCTGAACTGAAGGTTCACCATGATCTATAGTTATATTTCTCAAGGGAGGGTGTTCAGATTCAATGGTTCTATCACTATCAGAAAGATTCCATTGTGGAATTTTCTTTCTAATGGTAATGGGATTTGATTCTTTAAAAGGGTAAGAAATGTCATTTTCAGAAGCATACATTTCAAACCAATCAAAAAACGTAATGTGGACTTTATGCAAGTTTATAAATTCATAGTAGATTTCTTGAACTTGTTTTCTTTGGTTTAGAAAGTGTTTAAAAAACCAAAGTTTTTTTCTTTATTCAAATCAGAATAAAAATCTTTGTGCAAAGAGGCTTTATCCAATTTGAAATCTTTTTGCAGGACATTTATGACATTTTCCGTGACAGCAGAAAATGTTGGAGAAGTTGGGGGAGAAGGGTCTTTCTCCTCTTTACTTTGTTGTTCATGTTGAGTACTAGTGTAGATAGGGTGAGGGATACTAGTAGTATAATCAACAGAACGTATAGAAGAACTAGGGATATCCGAGGTGGAAAACCTAGGTTGATCTTTGTATGACAGGTTCGGGATTTTAGAGAATTTTCTTTCTAGGGAGGGAATACTAGAAACAGATTCTAAATCACAGAACCTAGATGAAGTATTTCTTCTGAAAGATAATCTGACTTTTCCATCAGAATACTGAGTCACATTTTGTAACTCTGTATTTGGCTCAATTTGTCTTGGAATCACTGGTTCAGTGGCTCCTTCTAGAATCCATTCATCAGGAAGGTTGATATCTTTCCATTGGATGGGTCTAGGAATGACAGTGTTTGATTTTGAGAGGTCAGTCTGCAAAAGAAGAGTTTCATCCTTTTTTGACTGGAGTTTATGTTGCGTATTAAACGCAGAATGCATAGCTTTGTAGGAGATCTTATAGATCAAGGCAACAGGGATTGATCCTTCAACCATATGGTAATTATGGGTTTTGATTTGAAGATTCATGCTTTTGAGGATATTTTTATCTTGCAAGGAGACTGTGATGTTTGGGTAACAGTCAAAGGAAATAGGACCTTTACAGAGACTTGATTCAATACTGCTGAGTAAAGAATCATCAAAAGAGATGAATCTGCCATCTCTTAGAACAGCTAAGATGGAGGTATCTAAACCTTCTTTAGTGAGGGGCTTTATACCGACTTGGATTAAACCAACATGCACATAATTAAATTTTTTATCTTTTAGATGTTTTAAAGCATGTTCAGAAAATAATTTATTGTCTCAAAAGGTTTTGTAAGAGTAATATCACGTTCTTCAGTCTTTATGATATAATCTGTTTTTAGGAAATCAAGCTTTTTGGTTTTATAAATCATGTCTTTAGAAATCTTTGGCAATTTCCAGCAGTCAATGGCTTTATCAAAATCTTCAATTATAAATTCCTCAGAGTTTACTATATTCTTTGAAATACTAGTCCTTTCAGTAAAAGCTAGACAAAGAGGAGGCTACAGAGTAGAGATTCCATGAGTAACTAAGCTTTTAAACTAAGACTTATGAGTTTGACTACAGGTATGGGTTTACTACTGCCTAAGCAGAATCATATCCTAAATGGGACTTATAACCAGTAAAAAATTCAACAACACACAGGAGATAATTTAAAGAAAGAATCATACAATCTTTACAATTTATCACATCCAACCACACCTATGTGATATTATTTATATATATATTAGATTACTTGTGATATTATTTTAAAAAAAAATCAGATAATATAATATATTTTCTTGTTATAATACGATTTTTAATTTTAGATTTATTAATTTAATTTTATAATTTAGTAATATTTATTGTTTTAATAGAATAATATAATATATTTTCTTATTATAATATATTCTTACAAAATAATTTTTTATTGTAATAGGTTTTTATTTAATAAATTTCTTATTTTTAGATTTTACTAATTTAATTTTATAATTTAATAATATTTCTTATTTTAATAAGATATTATTATTTATTTATTTTCCTAATAACGGGTGCAATAAACAAAAGAAATACGAAGATCTTAAGTCGAGCGCACGCAATGCTCATATTTTGCTAGGTTTTGGTTAAATCTCACTGAACTTGTAAAATAGTCGGAGCCAATAACTCTAGAAATACAATTTTGTCCAAATTAAAGCTTACCACATTCAATTTCTAATCTAAAGAATATAAAAATCGAAAGATGAAACCCAAGCCACTGCTGGTATATGTATATCCCTTATCTGCAATTGAACATAAAACTTTCCTCGAAACATTTTTTTCATTGGATGCAGAAAAGGAATCATCCCAGCATTTGAATCCAGCCAAGGGAAAACAACTAAGCTGACAATCTGCCAAAAGTGAAACTAATAGCCACAGGCATTCTCTTTCCATTTGTTTAATTGTCACGCCTCCTTCGACGCCCAGGTGCGGCAGCAGTTTCTTCCTTCTCGGTCTCTTCTTCCTTTTCACCGCTGTTCTCTTGTTTCCTGGAGGAACTCTCACCACCACCACCAGCAGCAGCATCAGCTCCTGTGTTTTTCGGCTCCACTTTAGCCTGTACATGGCGAACCAGCACAATAAGACACAAGTATTTAACATGCCTCCATAATTGCTAAGTCAGTGAAAACAGGAAAATTTATCAAATAGAGATTCAAAACTAACCTTCTTTCCCCTAAAAAGGATCTTGAAAAGAACAGTGAGGATTACCACCACTATGGAGACGAGAATACCAATTGTAAGGTTTGGTTGTTTCTCTCCCTTCTCAATCACATCCTGTGTAAGACAAACTCTTATTTCAGGAACCAAATCCCACATACTGCCAATGAATTTCAGAAGAGGAAAATAAAATACTGTTACTTACCAGAATCTTAGGTTTGTATGCATCCAAGAAAGGGATGTCTGCAACCTTGTACAAGAGATCAAATACCTTCTTCTGCAGGAAAGAATTTAAACAATTCTGTTATACATAACAGATCATATAAGACCAATAAGAAATATGAATCCACTGCTACCTAATCCATTACCTGGAAGCCTGCAAGGCCATCTGAACCAGCAGCATCTTCCTCAGCCTTCTGTTTCTCTTTCTCAACATCATACTTTGACTTCCATGCGGTTGCCTGGTAGGACTCTGCAACCTTCTCATCCTTTGATATTAAAATGTTGTCAAACAAAATACCATCTTGCATTGTCCAGATCTCAATGCCGACAGCGGCAATAGGCTCAAAGTCAGGTTTGTCGAGCTCAAAGTAGTTGGGGTTTGGAATTTGCTGTGGCTTCCAAATACCCTTGTAATTAGGGTTGTCAATAAGGGGAGCATGCCATTTACCCTTGAAGGCCGGGTTCTTCTTCATTGGCCTCTTCCACTCACCACATCCAGGGGCTGCTTCACACTTTGGGTTATCAATTTTTGGGGCCTCCCATTCACCATCCTCCTCCTCATCCCAATCTTCAGGTTTTGTTGCCTCAGGGTCATCTATCTCCTCAGGCTCATCATCCAGCCATCCTTCAGGTTTCACAGCATCCTCATCTAGAATTTCTATGGGTGCATTTTCATCCCAATCATCAGGCTTCACTGCATCAGGGTAAGGAATCTTTTCCCTCTCATCCCAATCCTCAGGCTTCTTGTTATCTGGATCAGGAATTGTCTTCTCAGGAATGAGTGCCGGCTCAAAATCTTTAGCAGATAGGAAATTCGCCTTCTTCTTCTCTCTCTCTCCATCAATTAAAATTCTCAATTCATTGTCAGGTTTCAAGATCGCAGTGAATACATGAGTCAGCTTGTCAGAGGGGACAGAGGGTGGGGACTTGAGATGGTGCTCAATGTACTCTCCATTCTTGGGATTCTTATGCTTTAGAATAAAGTGCACCTTGTTTGTGCCACCGCATTTGTCAGGTCCAAACATAATAGCATAGGGAGACTCATTGTCGAACTCCTTAGATACCCAACCTGCCTCCTGGGGACGCAGATATTTCAGGTATGCACCACCACATTCAAGCCCATTTTGGAGACGAACTTCATACTGAAGGACAACAGTTCCATCCTTGAGACTCAAAGGATTTTCAAGCTCCTTCACTATCGCATACTTCCTAGCCGGCTCACTCGCAAGAAGGCCATAATCATCATGTCCCTCACTCTTGAGTGCTTCCATACACCTACCAACCAATACCACATAAAAAAACATAAATAACCAACTTCACAAATCAACGTAACTCCCAAGCTCGTTCTAACAAGTCATGAAGTTTGATACAAAGAACCCTAGATGATAACTTTCCCTCAAAAAACAAGTATAAACCAATAAACTTTCCTATAGCATTTCAATCAAGACAATAGCTTCTCTGAGTGAAGAAGGATACAGCTACTTTGAAATCAGACAAAAGTATACGGCTACAAAAATTCCTACAATGCAGCAATGGACTAGCAGCAGATAGTTAGGACTCGAGAAATCGAAAAAGAAACAGAAAATAAACTTAATAACAAACACTCGGAAGAACACAAAAAACAAACTACTTGTAATATTCGAAGCCACACATTGTTAAAAATGAGTCCATCATCCAACTCGCTATACAGATCACCCAACACAAACACACACTGAATAGATGCATGGTGTATGTCTATAACCTAGATGTGCTACCAGAATGTTCGGTTCCCTAAGCACCAAAACCTAATAACTTTGTTATGGTTTCTACTTTCTAAAAATATCATCTCGCATTTATACCCCTTCAAATAAAATTAATCACACGGATCAACAATAATTAAAATCTCCAAATTTATAAATAGCAAGACAAAACAAATTTACTCAACATTAATAACAACAATACAGAACATCTAAAAAAAATAATAATCCAAAACTTTAAAAGCTCACCTTTGTAATCATCTTTCTCAGAAACAATCCATCGACCATCGAATGGCTCGTCGAATGACTCGTACAAGATCTGAAACGTGGAAACATCAGAACCGTATATATACATTTAACAAACACAATCAATAATACTACTAACGTAACCAGCACAAATGTAATTAAAGAAAAAAACAGGTACCGAGGCATCATCAGAAGCGGAGATCAATTGAAATGAAACAAAAGCAGCGGACAGTAAAAGCGCGAACCGGAACCGCAGAGAGACAACCATCTCTGCTCTTGAACGTGAACCGTGATCTGAATGAAATCTGAATCAATTAATCAAATCACGAAGTACTTACTAATGTTACCCGATTGTGAGATATTATATAGATCTTTCAAGAGACTGCCATCGACTTGTTTCATCCAATGAAAATTGAAGCCACGTGATGTTATCCAATTGTTGTTTGCCACGTCAGCGGATACACCAGTAATTTTTATTTTTATGCGTATGTAAAAGAGTTGGTGACTGAATTGTTTGTCTTCCTTCGTCTTAGACCCGTTCTATAATTCTGGCGAGTTGTAGGCCTGCTTCAGTTTTATCTTCAACGGCTCATATGATTTGGCCCAAAATTGGCCCATTCATATTATTATTATTATTATTATTATTATTATTATTATTATTATTATTATTCTTATTATAAAATTTCTAATCCCTTTATAAATTTGTGATTATTGTTAAACATTTGATATTACTGTAGTATTTGGTATAGAATTTGGTGAGTTTATAAACAAACTTTGTTGACGGCTGATTTTGGTCTCAGGGCAATATGGGAATATTACTCCCGAGACAATCCTCCCTCAATAGTGAATTTGTTTGGTTATGGGGGACCAAAAGCAAACTTAGCAAAAGACAGATAAATACGTCAATCGACAAGAGATTTAACGTGGTTCGGCGGATTTTAGTCCGACCTACGTCCACGGGCACAAAAAAAGGATGATATTTTTATTACTCAAACACGCTTCTCAGCTCTGCGTCTTGTTTTTTACAAGTCTGATGGTCATGATTCTGATCTCAACTCTACCTTGCTCTCCCATCTTCTTCTGATCCCCCTTAAGCATACTCTACCCTCCTATTTATAATAGTGCAGAAATCAGATTCCTTCTTTTACAAGGGTTTCCTAGTTGAAACAATTTCTCTTTCCCATAAGGATTCATAGTCAAAAACTACATTCACTTCATTTATCATACTAAGACATTGACTTACTAGTTTACCCCATGAAAGTAGGATAACTTATTATCTTATCTTGTATGGATAAAATGTCTTATCTTCCCGAACATGTCTTGCCCTATGCTCGATTTTCACGAGGTCGGTCTTCATGTGGTCGGTCATAATAGTCTTTTGTACTGAGAATGCTGATGTCGACCTGATACTTGCCCGGTCATCTTGAACTCAAGTGCTCGGTCGCTAACCGTAAAGTTCCCGGCCCCTTACTGTTGACTCTTTAGTGGTCGGGTCGGCATTAATAATCTTGACTGAGAATTGAATTACCTTTTTTACCCATGTCGTGCTGCTTAAATAACATAGTGCCTGAAAACACCATCAACATATGTCCCCTAGTTCTCGGTTCCAACGAGTATGCAAGTTGGTGCCGGGAACTATATAAAGATGGTGTACTGATCGCCTTGCTGGTGGTCGCTCCAGAAATCACAGAGAAATTGCCTTCGCCATCAACTAAGTCTTCTGTTTCTATCTTCATATCCTCGGTTATTGGAGATGATGACCCTATTCAGAATGATTCTCCACCTCAAAGCAAATTGCTTACTTGGGTCGTCCCATCAGGAGATGAAGTTCCTCTTGTTGTCCAAACTAAAAATGACTCCTCCTCTGTAATATATGTACCAGAGATTTGGAGGTCCTGACCCCTGACTGATCCAATCTCGATTATGAGGAGAAAATTTTGCCTCTAAGCTAACGATGATGTGCTCGGTGGCATGTGATCCTGTCTTGAGCTGTGAGAGATGCTCGGACCTGGGGGAATGTTACGTCCCCAGTCCGAAGGACTGACTCGGTGGGACGCAACCCGACCCCGAATGAAGAGAGGCACTTGGACCTGGGGGAATGTTACGTCCCCAGTCCGAAGGGCTGACACGGTGGGACGAACCCTGACCCCGAGCTGAGAAAGGCACTTGGACCTGGGGGAATGTTACGTCCCCAGTCCAAAAAGGTAGACTCGGTGGGACGTAACCCGACCCCGAGTGAATAGAGGCACTTGGACCTGGGGGAATGTTACGTCCCCAGTCCGAAGGGCTGATTCGGTGGGACATAACCCGACCCCAGATGAAGAGAGGCAATTGGACCTGGGGGAATGTTACGTCCCCAGTCCGAAGGGCTGACTCGGTGGGACGTACCCCGAGCTGAGAAAGGCACTTGGACCTGGGGGAATGTTACGTCCCCAGTCCAAAGAGGTAGACTCGGTGGGACGTAACCCGACCCCGAGTGAAGAGAGGCACTGGGATCTAGGGGAATGTTACGTCCCCAGTCCGAAGTGCTGATTCGGTGGGACGTAACCCGACCCCGAATGAAGAGAGGCACTTGGACTTGGGGGAATGTTACGTCCCCAGTCCGAAGGGCTGATTCGGTGGGACGTAACCCGACCCCGAATGAAGAGAGGCACTTGGACCTGGGGGAATGTTACGTCCCCAGTCCGAAGGGCTGACTCGGTGGGACGTACCCCGAGCTGAGAAAGGCACTTGGACCTGGGGGAATGTTACGTCCCCAGTCCAAAGAGGTAGACTCGGTGGGACGTAACCCGACCCCGAGTGAAGAGAGGCACTTGGACCTGGGGGAATGTTACGTCCCCAGTCCGAAGGGCTGATTCGGTGGGACGTAACCCGACCCCGAATGAAGAGAGGCACTTGGACCTGGGGGAATGTTACGTCCCCCAGTCCGAAGGGCTGATTCGGTGGGACGTAACCCGACCCCGAATGAAGAGAGGCACTTGGACCTGGGGGAATGTTATGTCCCCAGTCTGAAGGGCTGACTCGGTGGGACGTACCCCGAGCTGAGAAAGGCACTTGGACCTGGGGGAATGTTACGTCTCCAGTCCAAAGAGGTAGACTCGGTGGGACGTAACCCGACCCCGAGTGAAGAGAGGCACTTGGACCTGGGGGAATGTTACGTCTTTAGTCCGAATGGTTGATTCGGTGGGACGTAACCCGATCCCGAATGAAGAGAGGCACTTGGACCTGGGGGAATGTTACGTCCCCCAGTCCGAAGGGCTGATTCGGTGGGATGTAACCCGACCCCGAGTCGAATAACTAAGTGGCCTCGGCGGAACGAAATCCAGCCCCGCGCCGAATAACCAAGTGGCCTCGGCGGAACGAAAACGAGCCCCGAGCCGAATAACCAAGTGGCACACATAGGCCTCGGCGGAATAAATCCAGCCCCGAGCCTACACCACGAAACCTCGGCGGAACGAATCCAGCCCCGAGTCGATTAATCCTTGGGACTTATTCAAAAGGGAGGTGACTCAACCTTTTGAAGCCCTACCAAATCTGGCATGGGCGTCCCCTTGCCAGACCGGGGAAAAAACAAAAACAAAACTTTGGAAAATAAAATCAAAAAGTGGGGGTGACTTAGCACTTGTCCCAAAGCAAAACTTTTCACAAGTGTAAACAACAGCACGGTTGCCTCGAAACAGCGTCCTGCCCGAGGCCTCCAAAACACAATTCTGAACCTTTCAATTCAGTGTCCCGGCGAACCAAGATTTGGATCAGAGAGCGTTTAAAATGGTAAGGGCACATCCTCTATACGTCGGGTCACCTCCTTACCACGCTGGAGCAGGCACACGCTACAGGGACACAACGCCTCCCCGTGCTGCGCCTCTCTTGGATCCAAATGATGAATGGATCAAAGAGTGTCCGAGATACTAAGGGCACATTCCTCCTTAGGTCCGGCATCACTGGAGCTAGCAATCGTCACGGGGGCATCATCTCTCCCCGTGCTATGCTTTCTCATGGATCCATTACATCGGGTAAGAGAGGATCAGAGAGTGTTTCGAAACATTAAGGGCATATTCCTCATTATGTTCGGTAACACTGGAGCAAGCAATCGCCACGGGGGTATCATCCTTCCCCGTGTTATGCTTCTTACGGATCCTATGCATCGAATATGTCCCTGAATATTCTGAGGACCCCGAGCTTGAGAGACATTTGGTTCTGGGGGAATGTTCCGTCCCCAGGCCAATAAGCATGACTCGGTGGGACGTAACCCGACCCCGAGCTGAATAGTCAAGTGGCCTCGGCGGAACAAGATCCAGCCCCGAGCCGATTATTGAAGCGGCCTCGGCGGAACGTAATCCAGCCCCGAGCCGAATAATGAAGTGGCATTGGTGCCAACTGTCATTTGTAGTGGGCATCGAGTACGTCCCCCGTGCGAAGATGTCCGGATACTCTCTCAGACATTCTAGTAGGCTCTGTCTCAGGGTCTTGTCCAAACCTCCCCCTATCTTTATGTTTTTTTTTTCAGTCCGAAGAGTTCTATCCCTTCTAATTCCTCAGCCGCCGCTAGCCTGGCAATTCTGGATGGCCGAGGACTAGGATCTCCATTGGCTTTTCCTCCGTCTTCATTCCTTTGCCGTTTTTTGGTACCCTCCTCGATGCAGAGGGTTTCTCGTGAGAGAGTTGCAAAGCAGCTGCGGGTTGCCTTTTGACTTCCGCATACGATCCTGATCCTTTCCCGGGTGGGGAATTTCAGTTTCAAGTGATAGCAAGACATTGCGGCCTTTGTCTTCATCATGAAAGGCCGACCAACGATGACTTGGTAGCTATTCATGCAGTCCACTACGGTGAAATTTATCATGATGGTTCGAGTTCGGGGATGAGTCCCGATTGTTACTGCTAACTGTATCCTCCATAACGGGACGACCGTTGAGCCCCCGAAGCCGTATAAGGGGGTACTATCGTTGGTCAGAGCCGCATACTCTACTTCAAGGCTGTCCAGAGCCTTTTTGGAGATTATGTCTACCGCACTCCCGGGGTCCACCAGAATTCTGTTTACCTCGGAGCCGCCGATTACTGCCTTGATAATTAACGCATCGTCGTGGGGGAAGCTTACCCCTTGGGCGTCCTCGTCGGTGAACATTAACGCATCCCGGGGCCTATTTTGTTTCTAGCACGTCTGACCCCTGAGCTCTGCTATAGTTTTTCCTCGATCGATTAGAATCTCCGGCCAGGGTTTTCCTTCCTGCGATGATATTTATCTGTCGGTCATGCGCCCTCTGCCTAGCCGTCATGACTTCATGATCAATAAATTTATTTAATTATCCATTCCTCGCCAGGTCTTCCATCTGTTCCCGCAAATCTTTGCACCTATCTATCGCGTGTCCTTTCAGATTATGATGTACGCAATAGGCTTTTTTGATTTCTCTTATCGGGGGGAATCTCTTGAGGTCAGGTTCTATTAAGAGGCCTTTTCCTTGGATCTCCATGACGATTTGCCCCAGTGGCTTTTTCAGAGGAATGTACGCATCTTCCCTGAAGACATGGTTTACTTGGGTCAGGGCTCCTCTTTCCTGGTTGTTCCGAGGTATTGGCTTGAATTCCTTGTGTTTTGGGGGTGGTTTTTTGGGCTCTCTGTCTGCTCGTCGGGGGGCCTCTGCCCTTATCATCTTCTCTCTGATGGTTGTCCCTCTCCGGGAGATTTTTTCCTCGTTTTCTAACGAGACGAACTTTCGGGCTACCTCCAGAGCGGTTGCATAGTCTGGGGTGCCTTGGATCCTTAGGTGGGTCCATAGTCTTCCGACTTTTAAGGCTCATTTCAGGCTTTCCAAGGCCTCGGGAGACTCATACCCCCCGACTTCGAGCACCATGTTATGATACCTCTCAATAAAGGTTTTTAGGGGCTCGTCGTCTCCCTGCTTCATGAGTCTTAACTCTCCGATTGTCTTTTTAGGGACGCAGACCCATTTGAAGTGTCGAACAAACGATTTTTTTAGTTGTGCGAGGCTGCCAATGCTCCTAGGAGCTAGACTTCTATACCATAGAAGGGAGGATCCAGCCAAGGTTATGGGGAATACCTTGCACACGGCATCCCATGTCACTCATTGGACCTCCATCAATAGTACAAAGCTCTCAATATGGGATTTTGGATCGGTATGGCCTTTGTAGGGCGTCATGGTCGGCATGTTGAACCTTTTCGGGAATTTTGCTGATTTTATTTCTTCTGTGAGGGGGGATTCCTCTTTGTCATCCCGGGCGTCTCCTGTACATGTTTTGAGGCTTGCCCCCACTTGGCCATCTCTTTCTTTAACCAAGATTTTACCTCGCTATTTGGGCCTCCATGTCGCATTCTGCGCTCTTCTTCATGTCTGTTGCCACGGGTGCGGTGTTCCTCATGCTTTGGGATCCCCCGAACAGTCTCGTCGTACTCTCTGCCTCCTCTTCTAGTGTAGCGGAGACTATCATAAGAGGAATCTGTCGAAAGTCTCTCTTCTTCTTCTTCCCATGTGTCATCTGCTTGTGAATCTTTTTCCACAACTATGGATTTTATCCCGTAAGGCCCCCTCCTCCTAGGTCCATCGTCCTCACTTGTATCCACAACCCTCTTTCCATCTGTTATCTCTCCTCTTCTTTGATTAGCTCTGGTTTCAGGCTTCTCGCGGTTCCCCCTTCCATTCTCTCCAGTCGGTCCATCTTGGTTTTTAGGATGGCCTGACTATCCTCTCTGTCCTTCCTTATGCTTTCTTCTATCTTCTTCATCCAATCTGTGGCCGGATTCCCCGATGATTGGTGATTTCCGCCTTCTGCCATCGTCTTACTACGCGAACCACTTTTTCTTGAGTTCCCCACAGACGGTGCCAACTGTTGACGGCTAATTTTGGTCTCAGGGCAATATGGGAATATTACTCCCGAGACAATCATCCCTCAATAGTGAATTTGTTTGGTTATGGGGGACCAAAAGCAAACTTAGCAAAAGACAGATAAATACGCCAATCGACAAAGAGATTTAACATGGTTCGGTGGATTTTGGTCCGACCTACGTCCACGGGCACAAAAATGATGATACTTTTATTACTCAAACACGCTTCTCAGCTCTGCGTCTTGTTTTTTACAAGTCTGATGGTCATGATTCTGATCTCAACTCTACATTGCTCTCCCCTCTTCTTCTGATCCCCCTTAAGCATACTCTACCCTCCTATTTATAATAGTGCAGAAATCAGATTCCTTCTTTTACAAGGGTTTCCTGGTTGAAACAATTTCCCTTTCCCATAAGGATTCCTAGTCAAAAACTACCTTCACTTCCTTTATCATACTAGGATATTGACTTACTAGTTTACCCCATGAAAGTAGGATAACTTATTATCTTATCTTGTATTGATAAAATGCCTTATCTTCCCGAACATGTCTTGCCATATGCTCGGTTTTCACGAGGTCGGTCTTCATGTGGTCGGTCATAATAGTCTTTTGTACTGAGAATGCTGCTGTCGACCTGATACTTGCCCGGTCATCTTGAACTCAAGTGCTCGGTCGCTAACCGTATAGTTCCCGGCCCCTTACTGTTGACTCTTTAGTGGTCGGGTCGGCATTAATAATCTTGACTGAGAAGTGAATTACCTTTTTTACCTCTGTCGTGCTGCTTAAATAACATAGTGCCTGAAAACACCATCAACAAACTTATATTTTCACTACAATACTCGAAAGTGGGTTTATATTCTTGTAGGCATTGCATTATTACACATTAGCCCAATGATGAGTCTCGTATGGAGGCAACTACCTCTTTAGTCATGAAACTCGCGGGAAACAGACGTTGGAAGGATAAAGTTGGAAAATGGAATTTTTGTTGGATTTAACCTCGTTGTTTAGCTTCGGTTGCTTGTTGGACTTCCGTTTCAAAGCTTATCTTAGGCCCAAAACCCCATAGACCACTTACCAAACCCAAACCAAACACAAAATACCCAACCCTACCCACAAACCAAAACCCACGCCCAAGGAGATGTGATTCACGCCCATTGTCTTTTAATTTAGGTAGATTCATATTTATCACATGCTAAAATCAAGATAAATCCTTTCCTAATTAGAAGAAATCAAATCAAATCCCTTTCCTAATCAAATCCAATCACAATCCTAAATTAGGAGATCTATTCCTTATGAGATACCAATTAGAATAAATGTCACTATCAATAGAAATCTTATTCCTAGTCGGATTATGAAAGTCTTCTCTCCTTTGCCTATAAAAAGAGACCCTCATCACCCATTCAAACCCTAGCACATATCCCTCTCTCAAGCACGTCCAAGCACTTTGTGAAGCCTTCATCACACGCCCAAAGCCCTCCTTAAAGCCTCCATTGCCGCAACACCAAACAAGACACCTCCATTGTCACATCTCCTCTTCTTCACCAATCCCCTCTCACGCCCAAGCCTGAAACACAGCCCTCCATTGCCGAGTTCCAGCCACCATTCACAGCCATAAAACACCTTAAAATAAGCCTCAAATACATCCCCAAGGTCGCACAAAATACCCCCATTCACAGCCCCAATTAAGCGCCCAAAGTAGCCACTAAAACGCCCCCACTGCACCTGTGAACTGCCGCAGTTCACCTTCTGTTCTGGTCAGTTTTTGTTGCGTCCATAGCCCACAAAACAGTCCTAAAATCACCTAGACACCATCCTAAAAATATGCATAGAGTTCCCGTAGAATACCTTAGGAAACCGCAACCCATAAGCCCTCCAAATCGCCCAAAACAGTCCACTAAATCACCAAAATAGTGACCTGAAATGTAGCAGCGAAACAGCAGCGAAACGGACTTGAAACAGCAGCCCGAGCATCAAAGCAGCGAGGAAAGACGTTGAGTAGACAAATCGGAAAAGCATCGGATCAATCTCCCTTCCAACGGACGTGTAACGCCCTTTCTTGAGACGACAAAAGAGGTTAGACCTGAGGGCACCCTTTTTACTTATCTTCTTTATTTTTGTTTTATTTATTTTGATATATAATTGTATGAGAGTCGTTTGAGGCATGATGTGATTGTTGGATGAGCGGGATATGTGTTCTCTTTTGTGGTATATCGGATGGAAACCCGGACATAAATTCCATAGCCGATTCCGAATGGACGGTAGTATGGTCTACACTCGGGATACAATGCCACGTACCACTTAAGATGCACGTATCTCATCTCATCCAAATTTGTATTTGAGCATGTTATAGTCTTTAGGTTATTCGTTTATTATTTAAAACATGGTATAATTTAGTTTGTTATTTATTTGTTAAAGCATATTTAGGTTGTTCCTTATGCATATTATTAGTTTATGATGTGTTAGGATAATGATTTATACATGTTGATTTAATGGCTCAATATGCTCGTTGTGTTACATTGCGTGGAGTTATTTGGATGAAAGCATGATTAGATCTAAGCATCATTGAGCATGATTATTGAGTAGACTTGGTTGATTCATTGCACAAATCATATCATCACAAGTGACATAAGTAAGGGACCATTCCGAACCCAACGGTTTGAGCTCTTCCCTTGCGAGGGGTGAGTGCGGCCTTAAATATTTGTCCCGGTTCACACCGGGTGGCAACTCCATGTTATTTCGTACTCCCAACTAGGCCGCGAGCCTAGAAAAGCGTCGCCCAGGTTCTGTTGTCTACAATTCTCAATCAATACTCTCTATCAAATGTTCCATACATATTGCATACACGATTTTTTTTTAATTCAAAAATCTCATTGAAATTCTCTGTAAGTGTTTCTTTATTTGTCGAAATATTGTCATCTACCATTAAACTCCCACTTAAGTATTTTTTTCAGTAATAATATTACTAGAAAATACAACTTTCAAAGAAATTTTCAATTAAGTGTTGATGCTCAGAAGAGTAGTATTCAAAATCGAATCCCGACAAATCTTGATGAACCAACAATTTGAACTTTTTGTATGTAAATTGTCCTATAAGTAAGGTTATAAATGAACCGAGCCGTTTATGAATAACTCGAGCTCGATGTTGATGGTGATTTTTTTGTAAAGCCCTTAGCCCGATGAAGGTTAAAGGGTACTGTAATAACCGCCCAACCATATGGATGGAAAGGCACAAGGGCCCAGAGATAAGAGGAATGATGAAGAATGACCCGACCATGGTGTGAAGGTTCTCCTAAAGGAGAGATTCTGAATCAAGACAAGAGATGGCAGTACCCGACCCGATGACATTAAAAGAGAATTTTGGGGTGCTATTGGAGTTTGTATAACCTGACCTGTTGAAGCTTCATCAGCATGAGTATGACCCGAAGAATTTGAGAATATGAGTTTGAAAGAGTACCAGTTGCCTTGATAACCAGACCCGAGGAACGAAGATGAGATGATTACCGACCAGCTGGGGAGCACCATGACGTATGCCCTACCTAGGAAAGGGTGTTTCTAGAAGGCTAATGATGAAAAAGATAAAACAAAGGTTCATAGTGGTCATAGGCCCTATCAGCTGTCATAGGCCGGTGTAGTGGTAGAACAATAGCCACCACAGACTGACATATGCCGGTACAATGGTAGAGAAATGAGTTTATCTGATTAGTTGAGAAGATGGTGAAAATAATGACTCAAAGGTAGTAATGATGATTCAGTGACATAATCTGACGTCAGGGTCGATCGTAATACTGGATTTTGGAGCATATATAAAGGGTTAGAAGCCACATTGGAAAAAGGGTTACCAACTTTCTCATTACAAAATACTTGTAATTTGAGAGCAAAAATAGTAAGGCAAACTAAGTTATAGAGAGAGAAAGTGAGTCGTGAGCAGGCCACATCGTAAACCTGAGGGGTTACTCGTTGTAAAACCTTGTACAAATCCTTTGTTAGGTGTTCGGGTCAGTATTTACCCCGAGCCTAATAAAAGTAATCCCCTTTCTCTCGTGGACGTAGGTTGGAGACACTCTCCACCGAACCATGTAAATCCTTGCTTCTGTGATAATTTATCTTTTGCTAAGTTTGTGTGGTTTCCATTAACCAAATAAATTCACAGTTATGGGAGGTTTGTTCGAGGGGTGAGTTTCAAATACTGTCATTGGAATGAAAAATAGTCATCAATAGTTGGCGGCGTCTTTGGGGAACAATACAAAAAACAATCAACGCATTAAGGCAATGGCAGGAAATGAAAATCATAGAGGTGAGGAGCCATCGACAGTAGAGTAGATGCAAAAAATGGAGGAGAATTTGTGGTAGAAAAGGAAAAGCCAAAGAAAATGGAGAGTACACTAGAACTTTCATGAATGCGATAGTGTAAAAGATTGAAAGGTTGGAAGGAAGGTCGAGAGAGCAAGCTCCCGCAAGGCCTAGTCGTATGGGGGAAGAAATTGCCAGTGGAAAGAGAATAACTTTATAGAGAGAGAGAACAAGAGGTCAGAATGAGGAAGCCACAGAAGGTGAGATCTGTGGTTGTGGCTAGTGAAGTGCTATTGGAAGAGCCTCTAGAGAGGTATGATGACAGTCGAATGCCCGAGTCACTAAGCAACAACCCTTGTTATAGGGAGTATGATTTGAGGCGGTATCATGAGAGAGGGCAATGAGCTCCGTGCGCGAGGAGACATTATGGTCAGGAAGATGACTATGAGGAGGTCTCCAATAAGAGACAGGGAAATCCCGAGAGTCACTAAATAAGTTGGTTTGATCAAGAGATTGGGAGATGAGAGAAGGAAACATGATGGTACACTTGCTAAGATCAAGATTTGGGTATAATCCCATTTTTTCAAAGGAGATCCGGGATACAGAATTTGCAAAGAGATTCACCATTCCCACAATTGATGTGTACAAGGGTAATACTGACCCTAAGTCACGCATGGAGAAGTTTGTGTTGCTTATAGAGATTTAGGGCATAGTCGGGCCGACAATTTGTAAGATATTCTCACTAACGTTGGGATGACCTGCCAGTTTGTGGTTCATAAACTTGACGCCCGAGAGTATTTACAATTTTTCACAGCTGCAAAAGTCTTTTGTGTGTCACTTCAAAAAAGCTTGTGCACTAAGAAAGACGATCATGTCTTTTAGGGCAATAAAATAATGGGATGATGAGCTGCTTAAGAGTTTTCTGGATCGATACCATAACTTGGTATTAGAGGTGGGCGTATATGAGTCCTTCGAAGTTTTGGAGAGTTTGAAAAGTGCACTAAAGGTCGAAGAGGCTATGGTCCCACCTTAGAATTAAGAAAGTGCAAGACTATGCCACGACCTTGAAGCAGGGCAAGAGATTCGTGTTGTTGGAAGAAGAAAAGAATATAGCCCGATGAGGTCACAATTGGGAAAAGAATAAGCGGGAAGATATGATCATCGAGATTGCGGCAGTTGGAGAGGGTCGGGTTCAAGGCAGCAAGAATTTAGGCCAATTACTTAAAGGAACCCGATGCTAGAAAGAAGACCCCTAGTCAATATGGCTCATGTAACAGAGGGAACATTGTATATACTCTCAACAAGCCTTTGTCTCAAGTAGCCAGGGAGATTTAAGATAAAGGGCAGTTGATAGAGCCCGACCTTAGGAGGTTCTGATTGATAGAATGGACAACATAGACTATTGCTCTCACCACAATATCAGAGGTTATAGGACCAAATGATGCAGAAACCTGCAAAAATAGGTCAAGGATTTAGTTAAAAATGGCTACCTCAAAGACTGTATATATCATGAAGCCATGAGAGTAAGGAAGCATCGAAAGTAGCAACATGTATTTACTATTGCGCGAGGAAGAACACTGGCAAGATATTCAAATCGGTCCAGGAAAAATTATTGCTGAAATAATGGCCCTGGGGTGCTGAACATAAATAGAGCCCCGAGGTGCAGACCAAAAATAAAGTCTCGAGGATATAAAAATCTTGGCTAGTACCGATAATATTCACCGATGAGGATGCTCAGAGGGCGAGTTACCATCACGATGATGCGCTTATAATTACAGCCAATATAGGCGGATCGGGCGTAGACATTATACTAGTGGATACTAGGAGTGCGGTGGATATTATATCAAATGTTGCCTTAAACGGGCTGAGTTTGGACGTTATATCAAATGGTTAAGGCCCAATCACAAGCATTAAAGAGGCTTTTCTTAGGGAAAATATTTGTGGGCTCATATATGAGTTTACCAACGGTTTAGGCTGAGACTCTCCTTGGCGAAGGCTTGTTCACAACTAGGTCTCCCCACCCAAAGGTTTGAACGACCATCAAACATACCTTTTTTATACCCAAGGATACGGTTTGTCTACAACTAGGTCTCCCCACCCAAGGGTTCAATTAACCAAATGAGCGTATCAATATCCAAGGATACGTGCTAACAATTGATGGTTATCATCACATACCAATTCACCGCCATGAGTGAAAGCGATTCCTAGATATACAATGCCATCAACATTTTAAAAAGGCTATGAAAAAAATGAAGACATGGTCAACTTTAATCTCGCCGTGAATACTACAATTTGTAGGAGCGAAGAAGGGTTTAACACTATGCCTATGGCGTCGGCGACCACGACACTGTTGGGCACGTATCCTGTAAAGTGCAAGGATAGCCCCTCGGGGGGACTAACTAAAGAATAATGGAGTCACCACCCAATATAAGTGTAACATCCCGGGTTATTTTAGAATATTGGCATGAATTTTATTCACGTGTGGCGGTCGTGCCCGATCGCGAGGGTTGTATTTATGGTAAAATGGAATTAATTTCAAGAAATTAGTTATAGAATAATATTAAATTTAAACTAAGGGGTTGAATTGAAATTTTAGAAATTAATATTAGTGAATCTAGATTTTCTATATATATATTCTCAAATAAATATATATACAACACACACGTGGGACACATAAGGACCACACACACAGAGTTCACGCTAAAACAGAAGAGAGAATAAAAGGAAAATAAAAATAGAATAAAAAGAGAAGAAGAGGAAGCAAATCAGTGAGTGCCGAGAAGGGGAGAGGGAGTAGAGAGGAAATAGATAGGGAAGAAATAAAGAAGGCAGAGAAGAAAGAGTAAGATTGAAGGAAAAAAAGAAAGGAGCATGGCCGAGAAGAAAGATGAAGTAGCCGAGAGAAATGGAGAAAGAGGTAAAAATAGAAGATGAAGAAGAAAATGGATCCTGCAATTTGAGGACTTATTTTATTCATGGAGGTGATTGGGTAAGTAAACTATGCTCATTGAGTTGTTTGTAATTAATTCTTTTAGGGTTTTAAGTTAATTTCGAAAATTAATTTAATAATTGGAATATGAAATTCAATATATGGAGTGGTTAATGGTTAACTACATAATTTTCTTCAACTGATTCCTTAAATTTATGAAATATTTTATTGATTAAGTGGAGCAAAAAGAACTAAATATTTTATTGATTAAGTGGAGAGATTATACGTATGTAGTGACCTCGGCTTGTATAGTTTAGCGAGATTATCAGTGGTCATCATAATTCATGAGTGGGTGGATTATGGACACGAAATTGGATTTGATGACGGATAAATCTAAACTTATAGAGTCCCACAATATGAAGTGTACTCGTTGAGCACTTGGGCAACTCGATATGAATAATATAGATTATTCATAATACTTCACCGGATTAAATGATTTAATTCGGAATGTTTAATCGTTAAACGACAACACATACTATTAGGGGATTTTGTCCGCTAATAATTTTTGTGTATTTATATTTGATACATAATTCGATTAGAAATTTTAGAAATTAATATTAGTGAATCTAGATTTTTCTATATACATATATATTTGTCTAGACTATTCTCACACAAATATATATACAACACACACACGTGGGACACATAAGGACCACACACACAGAGTTCACGCTGAAACAGAAGAGAGAATAAAAGGAAAATAAAAACAGAATAAAAAGAGAAGAAGAGGAAACAAATCAGTGAGTGCCGATAAGGGGAGAGGGAGCAGAGAGGAAATAAAGAGGGAAGAAATAAAGAAGGCAGAGAAGAAAGAGTAAGATCGAAGGAAAAAAAGAAAGGAGCATAGCCGAAAAGAAAGATGAAGTAGCTGAGAGAAATGGAGAAAGAGGGAAAAATAGAAGATGAAGAAGAAAATGGATCCTGCAATTTGAGGACTTATTTTATTCATGGAGGTGATTGGGTAAGTAAACTATGCTCCTTGAGTTGTTTGTAATTAATTCTTTTAGGGTTTTAAGATAATTTCGAAAATTAGTTTAATAATTGGAGTATGAAATTCAATATATGGAGTGGTTAATGTTTAACTACAGAATTTTCTTCAATTGATTCCTTAAATTTATGAAATATTTTATTGATTTAGTGGAGCAAAGAGAACTAAATCCCTAATTTCCCCTCACTGTCGAGTCACAAGTTTTGGGGCTCGTGGTCTTCAAAAATTTAGGTAAGGAATGCCATTTAATTATTTCTTCAGATTAATTTAATTAATTAATACATTTGATTTTGGTTGTTTAGCTCTTGATGAGAAAGTTAGTAATGAATTATGCTCTTTGGTTTGGGTTGAAATATGTGAAATTATAATGCTTTAAGTGATGTTTTATCTGGTGATTGGTTTCTAACAAACTGTCATGTGGCTTCTGAAAACAAATGGACGATTTAAACTATTTGGGTAATTGGTCTTCCTTTGATACTCCTTTATGGTTCATCCTGTTTTTCTTGTTTATCATTATCGAAGGCGTGGTTCAGCTGAAGGTTTCGGAATAAACTAATAATGGGGTTTTGGTTTATTATTCGCTAGCCATAATAATTACTAGCTCGCTAGCCATTATTCCTAAAAGAATATTATTCGCTAGCCATAAATCCATCTTGTTAGCTACATACTCGGATACGAATGAAGTTCACTTCCTAATTACTAGCTCGCTATGTACTAAATTTGATTGCTCCAGATCCATGTTTTGGGTTCAGAGATTTATAGGCTAGAATATATCATTTAACTGGGAATTAAGAGTTGTGTTGTTTTTAAATTGATTTGGAGTGTATGTTGCATGCGTGAACAATTGTGGTAGAATTTTATTTGTAGTAGGGAGTTAATGGTCAGGGAAAGGTAATTGAGGGTAATAGAAGCAATGACAGTAGCTTAGTTGTGATTTGTGAATTCTTAGAAATAGGGTATAAGATTTTCTAAATGAGTAAATTGGTATTTTAACGAGTAAGATAGAAAAATTAAATATTGTTTGTGATAAAGTGTATTGGTGATAGAATAAATATATATAGACACATAAGGATGCATGGTTAGAGTGAGTGAAATCATAAGGAATGAATATGCATTTATGTGGGTTATCGTTTTCTTAAATTCAAAGTATTTTAAAAAGAAAAGTTTCAAATGTTTTTTTTTAAAATAAATGGTTTTCAGAAAAGGTTTCTTACAGTTTTGAGATATAAAATATGTTTTTTTTTTTATGTTTTTCGGGGCATGACGGAAAAACTCACCGCAATATGTAACTTGAGATTCAGCGGATACTATGAAATTGACGGACTCAGAGACATGTGCAAATGTGGAGGAATGAGGGGACGCTCTCAGATCCTCGAGTGGGACTAGAGGGACGATGATACGTATCGCCCCTAGATCCTAAGCGCTCAGATGGTACATTCCTGGGCGAAGATGCGCCTACGGGCGGAGATTTGGTGGCATAGGGGACGGTGATACGTAACGCCCCATGTCACCGGCAGGGTGTTTAAGGGGACGGTGAGACGTAACGCACCTAAATACCGGTGTATTCGAAGGGACGGCGATACGTAACGCCCCTGAACACCAGATGGATACTTTGGTACAAGATGACCGTATATTGATTTTCAGATTTCGATTTTCAGAAAAAGATTTCAGATTTCAGTTTTCAGAAAAGATTTTCAGAAAGACATGTTTTATAAAAAGTTTCAAGAAATAGTTTTTAGAAAATGGTTTTTCAAAAAGGTTTTCAGAAAATATTTTATAAAAAGCATGACATGATAAAGTAGAACATAATTCATAAGTTATACATAAAGATCATATATTCTGGATATAATTTGGAGAGCATGTAATTGGCATTCATGCATAATGGCGTGTTTGCATCGACATGTATATATATAATTAGTACTTGTGTGTGTGGTGTATGCACAGTGCGTTGATGATAGTATAAGTATGTATTACGTAGAATAAGTATTACAGGATCATGACATATTTAAGTAGAGCTTAATTTACAAATAGAGCATATAAATCATACATTTAAACACCATTTGAGTTATATATATATAACTTATACTAATGCATGATAGCATTATTGCGTTTGTATGCATAAGAAGATGAATATTGGCATGAACTGTATTTACACAAGAGAATTTTTTGTGGATGATAGTTTATGACGAATGATTCCATATACATGTATGATATTATTGAGTTGGAAATAGTAATTTGCAAATGCACGTATTTATAGCGTTAAAGCTTAAATAAATTCGAACTTGGATATATGAAGTTATAGGTGTAAAGGTATATTAGATTGCAAATGTTTATGATAAGGTGATAATTTGTTATGTAAATGGACTTATTTATTTGCATGTGAGGTATATTAGTGATAGAATTAGTATATAGAATACTAAGCCTATGGCGTAGGAGCGAAGCAGGGTTTAAAATTATGCCTATGGCGTCGGCGACCACGACACTATTGGGCACGTATCCTGTAAAGTGCAAGCATAGCCCCTCGAGGGGACTAACTAAAGAATAATGGAGTCACCATCCAATATAAGTGTAACATCCCGGGTTATTTTAGAATATTGGCATGAATTTTATTCGCGTGTGGCGGTCGTGCTCGATCGCGAGGGTTGTATTTATGGTAAAATGGAATTAATTTCAAGAAATTAGTTATAGAATAATATTAAATTTAAACTAAGGGGTTGAATTGAAATTTTAGAAATTAATATTAGTGAATCTAGATTTTTCTATATATTTATATATATTTATCTAGACTATTCTCACACAAATATATATACAACACACACACGTGGGACACATAAGGACCACACACACAGAGTTCACGCTGAAACAGAAGAGAGAATAAAAGGAAAATAAAAATAGAATAAAAAGAGAAGAAGATGAAGCAAATCAGTGAGTGCCGAGAAGGGGAGAGAGAGCAGAGAGGAAATAGAGAGGGAAGAAATAAAGAAGGCAGAGAAGAAAGAGTCAGATCGAAGGGAAAAAAGAATGGAGCATGGCCGGGAAGAAAGATGATGTAGCCGAGAGAAATGGAGAAAGAGGGAAAAATAGAAGATGAAGAAGAAAATGGATCCTGCAATTTGAGGACTTATTTTATTCATGGAGGTGATTGGGTAAGTAAACTATGCTCCTTGAGTTGTTTGTAATTAATTGATGAGCGGAATATATATCAATATTTACCGCCCATTTAACTTAATATTTTGTTTAGTTTCTCGGGTTTGATGAACGTTTTGATGTGTTTTAGTTTATTTTGCAGATAAAATAATATCGGGTCTCAATGAAATCATTTAGGATGAAATATGGGTTAAATAAGGGCAATTATTGGACTTGATATTTTAATTTTGAAGATTGGAAACTTGAAAGGGCGTTTTGACGAAGTGCAGTTTTGGAAATTCCAGTTTTGCGCATCTGTCGTATTTTGGGCATAACTTTTTACTCAGATATCGGATTGAGCTGATTCAAGTTCCAGATTAAAGAAGACTCAAAGATCTACAACTTTGAAAGACAAAATAATTTCGAATTCTGAAGATGTCATGCCCGAAATTGATGAACCATTCAGAAGTTTGAAGTGTGTAATTATTAAAGTCACTTTCAATCATTTTCAAAGCAAAAAAATAAATTAATAAAAAAATAATAAAAATTATCAAATCATCACCAAACATGATAAGAGATTAGTGGAGCAATTAATAACGGATTTGGTGGAGCAATTAGTGGAGCAATTAATAATTGATTTGGTGGATGATTTGATGGAGGCAAAATTTTGCCTATAAATACTAAGCCATTTCATTTGTAAAATTCATACTTTATTCTAAGGAATTTCTTATGAATACTAAGAAGATTGTATCTTGTTTGTTTATTTACAGCTTTCAGTAATTAATTTCCGCTTTCGCACTTTCTTTTCTTTTCTTTTCAGTTTTTACTTTCCGCAATTTACTTTTACGCATAATACTTTTCTTTCTTTAATTTTCAGTTTTTACTTTTCAGTAATGAGGAGGTAACTCCCCTTTGCTGAGGTAAAAGGTAAAACTTTTATTACTAATATTTAGATTAATCTCCCTTAATTATAATATATAAACTAGTTAAAACCTGACTTAACGAGGATACCGCCATATTGGTCGGTTGGTAATTATTTAAATTGGTTTTAACCTGACTAAACTGGATACCGCCTGATTGGTCGGTTGGTAATTAATTATTAATTTGACTTAATCTGGATACCGCCTATATGGCTGGTTGGTAATTATCATGCAAAGTTAAGATATTATATTAAGGGAGATATCTAAAATAGAAGTAATAAAAGTGGATCATTTTACCTCAGCATTTTCTTTTATTGTAATTTTACTTTATTTACTTTTCAGCAATTTACTTTTCAGCAATTTACTTTTTAGCAATTTACTTTCAGCATTTACTTTTCAGCATTTAATTTTCAGTATTTAATTTTCAGTATTTTACTTTATGTCTTTTATTTTATTTAAGTTTTTTTTTTACTACCCGTAAATATGTGTCGTAACTAAGCCAATTATCTGGGGTTGTGATGAAATCCAATATCACCGGTTTCAGTTGGAATTGACAGATACTATGGAATTGACGGACTCAGAGACATGTGCAAATGTGGAGGAATGAGGGGACGCTCTCAGATCATTGAGTGGGACTATGGGGACTACGATACGTATCGCCCCTAGATCCTAAGCGCTCAGATGGTACATTCCTGGGTGGAGATGCGCCTACGAGCGGAGATTTGGTAACATAGGGGACGACGATACATAACGCCCCATGTCCCCGGTAGGGTGTTTAGGGGGACCGTGAGACGTAACGCACCTAAACACCAGTGTATTCGGGGGTACGGCGATACGTAACGCCCATGAACACCAGATGGATACTTTGGTACAAGATGACCGTATATTGATTTTCAGATTTCGATTTTCAGAAAAAGATTTCAGATTTCAGTTTTCAGAAAAGATTTTCAGAAAGGGATTTGGAAAGACAGGTTTTATAAAAAGTTTCAAGAAATAGTTTTTAGAAAATGGTTTTTCAAAAAGGTTTTCAGAAAATATTTTATAAAAAGCATGGCATGATAAAGTAGAACATAATTCATAAGTTATATATAAAGATCATATATTCTGGATATCATTTGGAGAGCATGTAATTGGCATTCATGCATAATGGCGTGTTTACATCGACATGTATATATATAATTAGTACTTGTGTGTGTGGTGTATGCACAGTGCGTTGATGATAGTATAAATATGTATTACGTAGAATAAGTATTACAGGATCATGACATATTTAAGTAGAGCTTAATTTACAAATTGAGCATATAAATCATACATTTATACACCATTTGAGTTATATATATATATATAACTTATACTAATGCATGATATCATTATTGCGTTTGTATGCATAATAAGATGGATATTGGCATGAACTGTATTTACACAAGAGAATTTTTTGTGGATGATAGTTTATGACGAATGATTCCATATACATGTATGATATTTTTGAGTTGGAAATAGTAATTTACAAATGCATGTATTTATAGCGTTAAAGCTTAAATAAATTCGAACTTGGATATATGAAGTTATAGATTTAAAGGTATATTAGATTGCAAATGTTTATGATAGGGTGATAATTTGTTATGTAAATGGACTTATTTATTTGCATGTGAGGTATATTAGTGATAGAATTAGTATATAGAATACTAAGCCTATGGCGTAGGAGCGAAGTAGGGTTTAACATTATGCCTATGGCGTCGGCGACCACGACACTGTTGGGCACGTATCCTGTAAAGTGCAAGCATAGCCCCTCGGGGGGACTAACTAAAGAATAATGGAGTCACCACCCAATATAAGTGTAACATCCCGGGTTATTTTAGAATATTGGCATGAATTTTATTCGCGTGTGGCGGTCGTGCTCGATCGCGAGGGTTGTATTTATGGTAAAATGGAATTAATTTCAAGAAATTAGTTATAGAATAATATTAAATTTAAACTAAGGGGTTGAATTGAAATTTTAGAAATTAATATTAGTGAATCTAGATTTTTCTATATATATATATATATATATATATATATATATATATATATATATATATATATATATATATTTGTCTAGACTATTCTCACACAAATATATATACAACACACACACGTGGGACACATAAAGACCCACACACGGAGTTCACGCTGAAACATGAGAGAATGAAAGGAAAATAAAAACAGAATAAAAAGAGAAGAAGAGGAAGCAAATTAGTGAGTGCCGAGAAGGGGAGAGAGAGCAGAGAGGAAATATAGAGGGAAGAAATAAAGAAGGCAGAGAAGAAAGAGTAAGATCGAAGGAAAAAAAGAAAGGAGCATGGCCGAGAAGAAAGATGAAGTAGCCGAGAGAAATGGAGAAAGAGGTAAAAATAGAAGATGAAGAAGAAAATGGATCCTGCAATTTGAGGACTTATTTTATTCATGGAGGTGATTGGGTAAGTAAACTATGCTCATTGAGTTGTTTGTAATTAATTCTTTTAGGGTTTTAAGTTAATTTCGAAAATTAATTTAATAATTGGAATATGAAATTCAATATATGGAGTGGAAAATCAAAGATTAAAGGTAATTTTTAAACTCCTCAAGCTTAGAAATATGATTTCTTGTTTCTTGTTGATTTAGAAGTATTATAGGGTTTCTTTCAAATCTGAAAATTTGTGGCTTTTGTTTGTGGTTGAAGGAGAAGGTAGATTAGGCATGTGTGAATTGTTGTTTTGATGGAATTAATGTAATTTCATTTTATTTTGTTCAAATTATTGTTGGATAATTAGTTGACATTCTAGTGTTATTGATCCACTCTAAGATAGCCTAGAATTGTTCTAGAGTTGTTCATGTGTGGTGAGACTCATTTGGTGTTGAGATTAATTGATTTAGTCTTGAAATTTAGCCTAGAATTGTTCTAGAGTTGTTCAGGTATACGACCTTAGCGGTCCCATACCTCACTGACAGAACAATATAAGAACGAGACCTTGTTGGACAATTATGACCCATAACATCACTATTTGTAAAAGACATGGTGTTTTTGTACAAATTAACTATATGACAAAAGAAATTGCTCTTTTATCATTTTGTAATTGGATTACTTGGATATATAAATGATAAAAGTCCATATGATTAGTTCCAGATTAATAAGATATGAGACAGTATTAATCCATGAAAGGTTTAATCATTAAATATCCATAGTCGTAGTATTATCGAAACTGGACATCGATAATGTGTAATAGACTAGTATTACACTTGTGCACGTTATGGAAGCTTAACGACATAGTTCTCATATATTTAAGTATTGGATACTTATGCAAGTGTGATAGGAGGTTCTGTTAGCCGTGGGACCGGGAACAGCTTCACTCTGGATAGACCCCTCGGAATCCCATTGGTATTATGACTATGTGTCTATGGGAATCCGAATCATGGTAGGTGTATATGGTCTTAACATAAGACTTGCATCGCTAATACTTGCGACAATCAGTACGCTTTGGTTTTGGCCGTCCGGAGCTTTAACAGGTTCTGTGTACGCCTCTTCTGGGTTTACTGAGAATCGTAGTGTATTGGGTGTCATGTCAAGATGGAAGTATCACTTCAGTCATATGGAGATGATGATCACGCAGGATACAATACTAGTACTCGTAAATACTGCAGCTATCGGGATAGTATGACTAGGTCATGATTATCCGATTACAGAGACTAGTTGTTGATGATCCGATATATGCTTCGTACGGGGCAAACACAATTCTAGCCCTAGGCCTAACATATGACAACTGATACTGGATCGTATTACGCAATACATTGTATATTATGCCTGATACAGATTATATATTCCTCGTTGAATATTTCTGGAGAATTGGGTAGGCACGGTGCTTTGCTAAAAGCTAACCATGTCTTGTAAATCAGTGAGAACGTGGTACGGGGTACACACGTGTCGGATAGTCCGACAACCGTATTTACTGCCAACATATCCAGTGATCTATTAGGTCGCTTCCCAAAGATTATCGATGACATTTGACTCAAACAAAATTAATCTTGGATTAATTATAAGAGAGAAAATTAATTTGGGATTAATTACGGCAAGAATTTATCTGGGATTAAATTCGTCTAGAAGAGAGAACGCGATTAATTTGGAATTAATCAGTAAAATAAATTTAATAGTTAAATTGGATTTTTCTATTAAATTCGTTTAGAAGAGAGAACGTGATTAATTTGGAATTAATCGATAAAATTAATTTAATAGTTAAATTAGATTTTTTTCTATTTAGTTTATTTATTTGGGCTAAAATAATATATCAGATATATTAATTGAAATTGGATTTCAATACGGAATTAAAATTGGATTTTAATTCAAGCGAACAAATTAATTTGGAATTAATTCGTAAGTGACTTTCGTAATAATTTTACTAGGCATTTTTATTTAATTAAATTAGACTTAATTACGTCGCGACGGAAAATTCGTTTGATCGGATTAATCAAACCCGTGCCCAAAGTGTGTTGTGTAATCCAACTTGAATTTGGAATTCATAATTGGGTGGGACCCATAACTTACATCACATGTCACTATTTGTGATGGAATTAGTTGGCTACTTTAAAAGGAATTTTTTTGTCAACTCACAACACAACTTTTGAAACAAGTTTTGGAAACTTAAAAACACTATTCATTTCTCTATTTCCTCTCCACTCTTCACCATGGCCGAATTTTGCTTCTCTTGGAGGGAAAATTTTGCTTCAATTTTGTTCAAGCTAGCACTTAAAGGAGTCATTTTAAGGTGATAGGGAAACTCACCCAAGAGTTTGGAACTTAACAAAGGGCTTGGAGCTTCTACATCCAAAGAAATATTTGATTTTTCAAAGCCGATCAATGTATGTTTTTTCCGCAAAATTTACTTGAATTATTCACACACAAATCTTGTTTAGTGATCTTTGGCATGTCTAGGACACTAACAATGGTATCAAGAGCCAATCTAAGCATGATTTGAATTCTAGGGTTCTTAACTTTAATTTGGGTATTTTTGCTTGGAGCATGATTTTTCCAAATTGGTTGTTTGGTTGTGATTAGATGATGATAACTAAGGGTTGTGCATCATTGGATTTGAGAAAAAATTATTAGATTAATTTTCCCCGAAAATCGTCACTTGGCCGAATGTAACCCTAGATGTGCTCATGGTGATTTTTTGAATTTGATAATTGGATGTGTTAAATAGCATGAAATTGAATGTTAATTGTTGATTTAATTGGATCGAAATCAAAATTGGATGTTAATTTCATGTGTTTGTCGTGAGTTTGAGCATGTTGTTGGATGAATTGATTTTGCCTCAATTTTGTGTTGGACATGAATTTGAGAATTAAACATGATTAATTACATTAATTGATGTTTTGGAAATATCAGATTAATTAATTAATTAGTTTGGAATATAATGTTAATTTAATTTGTTGTAATTGGGCTAATGGGCTTTGTTGGTCTAAGTATGGTTTTGGACAATTGGGTCGGATCCAATTGGGCCTAAAATCATTTCCATAAAGTCCAAATATGACTATTGGGCCTTTAAAAATTTAATTGGGTCTAATGGGCCTAAATTGATTTTTGGCATATGGTGATTCCTAATTGGGCCTTGACATTTTGGGTTGGATCCATAATGGCCAAAGCCAACGCCGAAAGAATTAATTGAAAGCCAATTAGACTTTAATTGAATTGGCATTGGATGCTAATTGGGCATTTGAGACCCAATTGGATTGGATTTGGAATCCAAGTCCAATAAGGCACTAAAATAAGTGTAATTATTTAATTTGGAATTAAACATGAATTAGTATTGGATACAATTTAAAATTGGATTTAAAATTATAGTTCGATATAATTCAAGAATACATACTTTGAGTATTTATTCTTAAACGGGTTGGACCCCCGCAAATCAAATCGTTGTATGAACATTGGATGGTCGTTAATCAAAGATTAATTAATTAGATTAGATTGATTGACAACATACTTTGTGTGAATACTTGGATGTATTTATATGAATAATGTATATCAGATGGTATTAGTTGGGTGGGGGAAATTTTGGAAATTGTTGTAAATATGGTACTTATTTGAAATTGGACCTGCGTGTCCAGCCTATCACCTCCTTATCTCTTTGTATTTCTCTTCTCACCAATTCCCCTCAATGCAAATGAGGTTTCTTTATGTGTTATGTAATTGGGTAGAAGAATGTAAAGTGTTAGCGGGAGAGAGGAAATAGAGTGATTTGTTCTAGGAACAAATTGCATTATATATCCATCCGCATATTATTTTTATTTTATCGCGCCTTATTATACTTTTAGAATACATGTTTGAGGGTGTATGATGAAACTTAATCAAAGATAATAAATTGGTTGTCAATTTACGCGAAAACCCTCACTTTAATATTAAGTGTTTTCCTTCCATTGAGTGGTTCTCTCTCAAGATCCAAGATTGACTTTGATTTGTTGGACAAAGTCAAGATCACTGTCCATCGCGGATGTGTTTGAACCACGAAAGCTTTGTTATATATCGCATGTCTTGGGCAGTTGTGACTTGTTGGCCAAAGTCAAGGTCACTTCTGTACATTGACGTGGATTACGAAGCTTTCCTACTGTCAATGGGTCATGCTTAACTGGAATCATTAAGCTTGTTGAGCCAAAGCCAAGGCTTAGTTGATTCAGAGGAAAATGTTAGGAAATATATTGAATATATGTTTTGGACTTGGAGGTCCACCTATCGGATATAGGAATTGGATGTGATCCAATTGATCTTAGAGATCTACCTAGTTAAGTTTCATACATCTTGTTGGCCAAAGTCAATGTTATGTGTTATTTAATGGGATCATAGCCCACTAGGAAACTGGGTTTCCCGAGTACTCCACAGAGGGTTAGAGGCTCGCCGAAAAATAGTGGGAGGTCAGTATTAAATTTGCAATTTCGTTTAATACTTGCTTATACACACTCTTTTAATTATTTATCGTCATTATAAATATATTAGTTTGAATAATATTGAATATTGCTTTCTTTGAACAGTTAGACTGTACAAGACACTACCCCACTTGTAGTTGGTAATTTAGTTGGACTATAGTAACCATTACATTTGAGTGTACCCGAAATTGTTGATTGAATAGTTGGACTATTGCAATCGAGATGGCTAGAAAGATTAACGTTAGGAACATCATCATGGGCGATAATGTCTTTAACGGCTCCAATTTTCCAGTTTGGGAGATGAATCTCATGATAGTCCTGGGAGTCGAGAAGTTACTCTATGTCATAGAGAAACCTCTCGGGCCTGAGCCCGAAGTTGAGCAAATAGTAGAGTATGAGCCTTGGAAGACTCATCGTGATGATAACTTTAGTGCCCAATATGTCATGCTTGCCACAATGACTCCTCAGTTTCGTCGTCAGAACAAAGGATTGGATCCTTATAGTATGATATTGAAATTGAAGGATCTTCACAGATCTAACCTTAGATCACAGAAGTATGAATTGCAAAAGAAGCTCTTTCGCTCACGTATGTCAGATGGTACATCTGTCGAGCACTATTTGTCGAAGAAGATTGCTGACATCGAACAGCTAGGTCAGTTGGGCATAAACTTCGAGGCCGAGACTTCTATAGATTTGATCTTACAGTCTCTGGCCGATTGCTGGGGCGGGTTCATCATGAACTATAACATGATGAACCAAGAAAAGACTCTTGGAGAGTTGATGACAATGCTGATAGAAGCAGAGCTAGAGCTTCTGAAGGGCAAGAAGCGCGAGGCGCATCTTACTTCGACATCTCAGAAGGCCAAGGCTTGGCCGAAGGCTTCTAGAGGTGTGAAGAAAAAGAAAAAGAAGGGCAAGGCCAAATCATCACAGTCTTCTGGGAAGACTAAGGACATATCCCAAGATGTCTGCCTACATTGTGGCAAATAGGGTCACTGGAAGCGTGACTTCCGTGAGTACAAGGCATACATGAAGGAAGTGAAGGCGGGCAAGGCTCCGGCTTCAGGTATGTTTGTTATAAACATGTCCACTACTGGTTTTAAAAATTTGATTTTTGATTCTGGATGTGGTACTCACATATGTACTGATGTGTAGGATCTGCTGATTAGCAGGAGACTGGCTTTAGATGAGATCAACCTACGAGTCGGAAACGGGACGAGAGTCGCTGTTTTGGCAGTTGGGACCTATATTTTGCATCTGCCATTGGGGCATGTGATTACATTAGGTGACTGTTATTTTGTACCTAGTTTGACTAGAAACATCATCTCTATATCTTGTTTAACCCGATGTGGGTATACCTTTGTATTCAGAAACACTGGGTGTTTTGTATATAAAGATGAGATTTTGATATGTACAACAGATGTTAATAATGGTCTTTATATTTTGAATATAAATGAATCTCAAATATATAACATGACAAACAAAAGGCTCAATTTGAGTAAAACAGATGAAACTTATTTGTGGCATTGTTGTCTGGGACACATTAACAAGACTCATATATCCACACTTTCGAAGAGTGGATACTTGGACGGATTTGATCCTAATTCATATGACGTCTGCGAATCTAGTTTATTAGCCAAAATACCTTTTAGCAGTAAATGTGTACGTGCCACCGAGCTGTTAGCCCTCGATCATAGTGATGTATAAGGGCCTATATCTAGCTAGGCTAGATGTGGTTATGAATACTTTGTAACCTTTACGGATGTTGCATCGCGTTATGGTTATGTGTATCTTATGAAACACAAGTCGGAAACTTTCGATAAATTCAAAGAGTTTCGACACGAAGTAGAAAAACAGACTGGCAAAAGTATTAAAAACATTGCGTTTGGACCATGGTGAAGAATACTTACGCAATGAGTTTCAAGATTTCTTAAAAGAATATGGTATTTTTTCACAGTGGACTCCTCCCTGAACACCTCAATTGATTGGTGTGTCCGAACGGAGAAACTGAACTTTGTTGGACATGGTAAGGTTAATGATGAATTGCACTGAGCTACCAATTTCCTTCAGGGATACACATTGAACAATGCAATACTTATTTTGAATATGGTTCCGTCAAAGTCTGTTGGACAGACTCCATATGAAATATTGACAGGAAAGAAACCGGGTTTCTCATTTCTGAAGATTTGGGGATGCTGGGCATATGTTAAATGTTTGGATGGTACCAAACTAGAACCCAAATCGGATAAGTGCCTATTTGTAATTGGTTATCCTAGGGAAACCAAAAGATATTATTTCCACAACCCACAAGAGAACAAAAATATTTGTTACTCTCCATGCAGTTTTCCTCGAAAAGGAATTCATAAATGCAGTGGTAAGTGGGAAGAAAATAGAACTCGATGAAAATCGGAGTGATACTGTTCTTGGCATAGATCCCCTCACGAAACACGAACGGTTCATCAGGGATGAGACTGTTCCACAATCTTCTAATACACAAGAACCGCGTAGGTCGTAGAGAGTCAGAAAACAACCTTAGAGGTATGGGTTTCCGATCTCACCTCATGTAGATATTAATCTTATTGAGGAATATAAACCGGCTACGTATGAGGAAGCGATACAAGATAGACGTCAAAATCGCTTTCCTTAACGGAAACCTTTTAGAGGATGTTTATATACAACAGCTTGACCGTTTTGTCGTGCCAAAACATGCAAACAAGGTTTGTAAGTTAAATCAATCCATTTATGGATTGAAACAAGCATTTCGTTTTTGGAACCAATGTTTTGATGAGATCATATTACAATATGGTTTCATTCAAAATGAAGATGATTCTTGTGTATATAAAAAGGTTAGTGGGAGAGCACTGGCATTCATTGTCCTATATGTTGATGATGTATTGCTTCTTAGCAATGACATTCCCATACGACAATCGGTGAAAGCTTGGCTTTCATTAAAATTCTCCATAGAAAAACTTGGGAGATGCAACCTTTTTTCTAGGAATAAGGATCTACTGGGATAGATCTAAAAGTTGTTGGCACTCTTCGAGAACTCGTACATTGACAAATATGTACGTGACTTGGTGTCTCATACGCTTTGAACATATGTAGTCACAATCAGGCCGATCCAGGTGATGATCACTGGATTGATGTTAAGAACATCCTTAAGTATCTTAGATGAACCAAGGATGCATTCTTAGTTTATGGGGAATGAGAACTTGAGGTGACTGAGTTCACCGATGCAAGTTTCCAAACCGATAAAGACGACTGTAAGTCACAATCAGGGTACATATTTTTTTTGAACAACGTAACAGTGAGCTGAAAATCTTTCTGGCAATATACTGTTGCCGATTCAACAACAAAAAGGAATACATTGCTGCGGCTGAGGCAACGAAAAAAGCATTTTGGATATATAAAATTCCTAATTGGATTAGGAGTAGTTCTGTTAGCAGCTGAGCTGGGCTACAACACAGGCTAAGGAATTACGGTCTCATCAATGATCCACTTATGTACTTCGATGATTTCATTTGATTCGTGAGATCACACATCGTGGCGATGTCAAGGTCAAAAATATCATTTCGAATGATAACCTTGCAGATCCGCTGACGAAAGCTATATCTCAGCAAAAGTTTGAGCGACCCGTACATAGTTCAGGTATTGGACACTTGAGTGATTGGCTATAGGCCAAGTGGGAGATTGTTGGACAATTATGACCCATAGCATCACTATTTGTAAAAGACATGATGTTTTTGTACAAATTAACTATGTGATAATTGCTATTTTATCATTTTGTTATTGGAATACTTGGATATATAAATGATAAAAGTCCATATGATTAGTACCAGATTAATAAGATATGAGACAATACTAATCCACGAAAGGTTTAATCATTAAATATCCCTAGTCCTAGTATTATCGAGACTGGACATCGATAATGCGGAATAGACTAGTATTACACTTGTGCACGTTATGGAAGCTTAATGACATAGTTCTCATATATTTAAGTATTGGATACTTATGCAAGTGTGATAGAAGGTTCTGTTAGCCGTTGGACCGGGAACAGCTTCGCTCTGGATAGACCCCTCGGAGTCCCATTGGTATTATGACTATGTGTCTATAAGAATCCGAATCAGGGTATGTGTATGTGGTCTTAAGCTGAGACTTGCATCGCTAATACTTGCGATAATCAGTACGCTTTGGTTTTGGTCGTCCGGAGCTTTAACAGGTTCTATGTACGCCTCTTTTGGGTTTACTGAGAATCGTAGTGTATTGGGTGTGATGTCAAGATAGAAGTATCACTTCAGTCATATGGAGATGATGATCACGCAGGATACAAAACTAGTACTCTTAAATGCTGCAGCTATCGGGATAGTATGACTAGGTCATGATTATCCGATTACAAAGACTAGTTGTTGATGATCCGATATATGCTTCGTATGGGGCAAACACAATTCTAGCCCTAGGCTTAGCATATGACATCCGATACTGGATCGTATTACGCAATACATTATATATTACACCTGATACATATTATATATTCCTCGTTGAATATTTATGGAGAATTGGGTAGGCACGGTGCTTTGCTAGAAGCCAACCATGTCTTGTAAATCAGTGAGAACGTGGTACGGGGTATGCACGTGTCGGATAGTTCGACAACCGTATTTACTGCTTACATATCCATGGATCTCTTGGGTTGCTTTCCAAAGATTCACCGATGATATTTGACTCGAACAAAATTTATCTGGGATTAATTATGAGAGAGAAAATTAATCTGGGATTAATTGCGGCAAGAATTTATCTAGGATTAAATTCGTCTAGAAGAAGAACGTGATAAATTTGGAATTAATCGGTAAAATAAATTTAATAGTTATATTATATTTTTCTATTAAATTCGTCTAGAAAAGAGAACGCGATTAATTTGGAATTAATCGCTAAAATAAATTTAATAGTTAAATTGGATTTTTTCTATTTAATTTATTTATTTGGGCTAAAATAATATATCATATAATTTAATTGAAATTGGATTTCAATACGAAATTAAAATTGGATTTTATTTCAAGCGAACGAATTAATTTGGAATTAATTTGTATGCGACTTTCGTAAAAATTTTGCTAGGCATTATTATTTAATTAAATTGGATTTAATTACGTCGCGATGGAAAATTCGTTTGATCGGATTAAATGAACCTGGGCCCAAAGTGTGTTGTGTAAGCCAACTTAAATTTGGAATTCATAATTGGGTGGGACCCACAACTTACATCACATGTCACTATTTGTGATAGAAGTAGTTGGCTTCTTTAAAAGGTATTTTTTTTGTCAACTCATAACACAACTTTTGAAACAAGTTTTAGAAACTTAAAAACACTATTCATCTCTCTCTTTCCTCTCCACTCTTCACCATGGCCAAAATTTTCTTCTCTTGAAGGGCAAATTTTGCTTCAATTTTGTTCAAGCTAGCACTTAAATGAGTCATTTTAAGGTGATAGGGAAACTCACCCAATAGTTTTGAACTCAACAAAGGGCTTGGAGCTTCTACATCCAAAGAAAGATTTGATTTTTCAAAGCCGATCAATGTAAGTTTTTAGAGATCATTTTAAGATTTGATTCACACACAAATCTTTTTTAGAGATCCTTGGCATGTCTAGGACACTAACTGTCTTAACAACACAGCACACGTTGCATGTTTGATATATATTTGAATATATGGCTCTTTAATTATGTATAAATCATATTAGATATGCATTGCATTTTTTAAATTAGAATTTTAATTTTAACCCAAGCATGTTAATGACTTGAGGTTTTTTTACTTTGCTTAATTGAAGATTTTCTTGAAGTCTGGAATTCGTCTTCTTTTTATGAACACAGTCTCCCATTTTTGTAGTGTTTTAGGGTTTGCTTATTAGGGAAAGACTACTTTAGCAAGGAAAACTCCTATTGTGGGAAAATATAATTGTGGAAACCGATTAAAAAGGAAAAAAAAGAGACTATTTTCATGGAAATCAGTTAAGAATGAAAGATAATAAATCCTTCTGCTAAACTGGAAACGCGATAGATATATGGCCAGAATTTAAAGACATTTGGCCGGACATGATATTTTATATCTGGCTGGTCATAGATGATGTTCGATAGAACTCTGGCTTTGGGTATTTTGGGGTTTCTTCCTTCCTAACATTAATTCTTATGACTTCCTTAAATTCTTCAGGTGATTCTTTATAAGAGACTCGTTATCGAGCTGTAAAAATAAAATTGTCTACACATTTCTTCTTTCAACTCAAAAAGAAGGCAAAAAGGGAGATAGAGTGGACAAACGAGTGCAAGAATTCCCCAGCAGCTCAAGGAATACTTATTTTGACCTCTGCTAAGCGAATCCCATGTGAGAAGTTATTTATATAGTTAGTCGTTTCACCGAATGTTGTAGCTCGATACTAGTACATGAGATAGATGGGGTCTAGAAGCTGGTATATTATTCTAGTAAGGTATTATTAGATGCAAAAACTAGATACACGCCCCATGAGTTGATGGCCTTGTCACTAGCTACGGTGGTTAGGAAATTACGCCCTTACTTTGAAGCACACCCTATCGGGGTATACACTGATCACCCTCTTAAGCAAATTTTGCACAGACCCGAGACCTTGGGTCATCTTGTGAAATGGTTAGTAGAGCTAAGTGAACACGATATCGGTTATCTTACACGGGTGTCCATCAAGGAGCAAGCTCTAGCTGATTTTATGGCAGAGTTCACAGGACTACAAATGTTGGTTGTCAAGTAATAAGAGAAATGAGAGTTTTATATGGACGGATCAGTAAGTTCAAAAGGATGTAAGGCTAAACTATATCCTACGATTTTCTTTTAAGACTACAAATGATGAAGCCGAGTATGAGGCAATCTTGGCCGGGCTAAGGTTTTGTGGTGCTGTCGGGGTTAGAGATGTCATGGTGAAGAGTGATTCACAATTGGCTGCCCAACAAGTGATGAGGGATTATTAATATGATTAATAATACATTAGTCACACATAAAACTATATGTTACTATTTATACATAGTTTTTCATAATAAATGATTATATGATAATTATTTACATTAAATTTTGTTATTAAATTATATTGTATAATTTAATGAAAATTTTAAAATATTGGATTTCAAAAATATGTTGTGGAAACTCTTGATTTGGAATTTGAAGTTGCAATATTTTATTTGGCAACTTGTTAATGTCTTATTTAAGACATTAATTGATTTTTGCATGTTACAAAATTATGCCTTATGGCCGAAATTGAAGATGGGGAGGGGAATGATTTTTTTTTAATTTTTAGACAACCTAAACCCTAAATATAAAAAGGAAAAGTGTTTTCTTTTTTACCCCAATTTTTTTTTGGTGTAACCCTAGTCTCCCTAAGTTCTTTTGTTTTCTCTCAAGTGTTGAAGAACAAAAGAAAATGAAAAAACTTTGTGTGATATTTTGAATCTCTAAAGTGTTTAGGGATTCGTTTTGTGAGAACATAGCCCACTCTATCATTTTTTGGTTACGAGCCATTTCATGAAAGACCCTTTGGAACTCAAGACAAAATCATTTTCATCTTTTTTTTATACCACTCAGCAATGAGCATATTTTTTTATCTCACTGCAGCCCAATTTTGGCCTTTAGGGGATGTTTTGTTAACTTTCTTTTGTGAAGCTTTTGGGGATATTAGGGGTTGTATTTTGGGTGTTCTTTGGGGTGGTTAGTTGAAAAATCAGACCAGAACTATTGCCCACATAAACACAAATTAGGGGCTGTTTGGGTGTAATGTATGCGCATGTGAGGTCGTAACTTGCTACTATGTTTCGGGGGCTGATTTTGTGTTGATAAAACATCAAAAATCACTCAAAACAGTGGCATAAAGGGATATTCATATTTGGCCAACAAGAAGAGAGAGCAAAAATTTTTTCAAGTCGATCCACAGTGCCTAAGACGTTTTTGTCACGTGAGAAATCAGTTCCTACATGTTTAGGGCTATTAAAATCATCAAAAATAGAAGCAAACAGAAGGAAATAGGCCTAGACAGTTTCAGCATAAGGAAAGAAGAACATAAAAAATTTCAAGGTCAATCAAGGTGCCTAAAGTCGCTTCCGCTGCGAGGGAAATCGCTTCCTACAATAATCGCCCAACCAGATGGATAGAAATGCCCAAGAGCCTAGAGATAAAAAGAATGATGAAGAATGACCCGACCATGGTGTGAAGGTTCTCCCCATAGAGATATTCTGAATCAAGACAAGAGATGGTAGTACCCGACCTGACCGTATTAAAATGGGATTTTGGGGTGCTATTGGAGTTCATATAACTCGACCCGATGCAGCTTCATCAGCATGAGTATGACCTGACGACTTTGAGAGTCTGGGTTTGAAAGAGTACCAGTTGCCTCGGTAACCCGACCCGAGGAATGAAGATGGGATGATTGTCGACCAGTATGGGAGCAACATGACGTATGCCTTACCTAGGAAATGATGCGTCTAGAAGGCTAATGATGAAGGATATAAAACAATGGTTCACAATGGTCATAGGCCCTGTGTAGACATTGTATTTTTGCATGAACCCATAATGAGCCTCGTATGGAAGAACTACTTGAAAAG